>OY744520.1:55762904-56045404 GCA_963556195.1 Sepiola atlantica
GTGTGAAAACTCCTAGTAAGTAATTATTATTATTATTACTACTACTACTACTACTACTACTACTACTACTACTACTACTACTACTAATAATAATAATAATAATATAGTACTGGGACCTTGGAAAGGCTTATTGCGACCCAAATCTCAAATAACCAATGGTCGTTACCAGCGAGAAATCAATGGTAAGCAGCTGTTGCGATAAGATAAAGTCATTTCCAATGATTATTGAAAGAGGCGGAGAGTACTGGAAATCGGGAGAGACTTGTTGTCACTCAGACTCCAGGGAACACCACCGATTACTGTCACTGATAACGACCGGTGTGAGAACTCCTAGTGAGTTACAATAATAATAATAATAATTATAACAATGCAAATAAGGTAACATAGGAATGAACGGTGCTTAATTTTTTTCTTTAATTTGTGTTGTAGCAATTGATTACGACTGGAATATTTATGAGTAATTGCTTTGCTCGTGGGAATAATGATGGGAATGATGATAGAAGAATTGACAGACACCGTGAATGGTGCAATGGTATTGATTAGTAGCGCACAACAGTGTATCTGTGATGATAACAATGCCAAGACGAACAGTAGCAGCGGTACGATATATAGGCATACACGTAGAAACATAGAGATATTAATAGGTACGCGCACACACGGGTAGACGCAGAATTATGCATATACATTCCGGCGTGTACATAGAAATGGATAGATTAGTTTTGAATGACAGACAGACAGACAGACAGACAGACAGATAGATAGATAGATAGATAGATGGATAGGGAATGATATATCAAGTACAAAACGTATACACCCTTTAGTGTAGGTATACAATGGCTACAAAGAGAACGAGGTTCTCGTTGATGACAGCATAATATTGAAATGTCTGTGCGCATATGAAACAACGAAAATGATCCGTGTGCAAACATGTGATATTGAAACGTTATGTAAATCCACCCTCTCTCTCATCTCCATCTACCCCTTTCTCTATCTATCCATCCCAGTCTATTTATTATTTGTCTATCTATTTACGTATGTATATCTAAGTAACTGCATATCTACGTGTCTGTATGTCTGTCTTTATATTGGTATCTATGTATCTATCAATATATTTTTACCAATCTCAATCTTTTTTATAACTACCTATCTATATATGTATATTTATTATTATATTTTCATATTTATCTTTCTGTATCCCTCTCTATTCCCCCTTTCTCTCTCTCTCACTCTCTCTCTATCTCTCTCTCTCTCTCTCTACATATATATATATATACATATGAAAAAGATATATAACATATACATTATAAGTATATATATTAATATATATATATATATATATACTATATTTATATATACACATGATATTCATATATATAGTTCTGTCTACATACCTATTATCTATCTTAGTAGTTTATAAATAATATTCTATCTCCTTCTTTTGCTCCCTACATGTGGGTTTAGTTCTCTAATAAGAAAATAAACGGTTGCTACTCAGCGTGAGGCTTAGCTCATGCTTAAACAATTGAGTTCTCTGGGTAGTCGGTAATAGGAATATATGCATATATAAAGCATTATACTTTCCCTCACTTTCGTAGCGAGGTAATAGCGTAGAGGTAAGAAGTCCTAATAGATAACCTAACGATCAGATTTCGAATCTCAGCATGAAATACACATCTAGCCACACTGAAGTGCCGTGAAATATGGATATATATATATATATATATATATATATATATATATATATATATATATATATATATGTATATATATATAAATACACACTAGAAAAATACCCATCCTAGGACGGGTAAAATGAATTATCCGAACGTGGCAGTTTTGCACAAATTTTGTGTCCCCTATGAAGATTTCACAAGATATAAGCGCACTAAACCTCATGTCTAGAATCTTTATTCCAATTTTGATCAAAATCCATTACATGATTTTGATTCTAAAATATGTCTAAAATTAAAGGCTTAAAAACGTTAAAATTACTCCAAAGAAACTGAAATTTTGGTGAATATTTTTGAATCCATGTCTAATATCTATGATTATCTGAATTTTGATAAAGAGCTTTCACCACCCTATCTACCTACTTCGCATAAAACTAAATTCGACTAAATACATCCCACCTTACCACACCTTACGCCTAGCAGCTGTGTTCACATATTCACAATGTTTTAATTATTAATTTGTACTCAGAAATATATAAACATATACACAAACCTAACCTATTATTATAAAACTATATCTGAAACGATATTGAGTGCTTTGTGTGTGAAACGACTGCTGTCTTTATTTCGCTTGGTTCTGATTTGGTGAAGTTGATTTTCTTGTTACCTTATATATGAAGTAAAGCCGAGAATGCTCTGATTTCTTTGGCGCGAATAACTTTAATAACAAAAGATATAGAAGTAATCATATTTCGCCAAATATTGGTCCATGTTCTAAAAATAAACAAAAAATAATTCGATTTTATAGAATTTTATATTTAATTGAATCAGCAGTGTTTGTTTTAATTACTTATATTATAGAGAGGGTCGTAAGAGTTTACCCTCTCACAGAAGTTTGATTTTTAGTCAATTTAAAACCATTTAAAATTACTTATGTTATTCACACATTTCGGCTTGTTTTCCCATCATTTCAGCAGTTGTACTCTAGGCGTTAATTAAGCGAATCATGACAACCCATGCACAACGGTCCTTAGCAAAGTCTCACGACATGACTAACCTATCGCGATTCCATCGTCGAAGACCCCCCCCCTTACAGGGCCCTGTGGACCTAAGTCCTCTTTCCCGGTTGTTATTTAAGTTCTCAAGTCTCCATCAATATGTCTGCACCACTCAGGAAAAGAGGTAGAGGCGATCACGTCGCATGTTAATTCTCCATTTGCGTGACAATGAAATGTATATGATTTATTAAACACAAGTTGCTGTTTTACCGGCAGTTGAGGAGATTAATGATTAGTTGAATACAATAGACCTTATGTGATGTGAACCCTGCATTGCAGAGGTCAAACGCTGAATACACCAACACAATGATACATTTTACTATGATTACACAGCTGAAGTTATGTTATTAAAATGAAAGAGTGGACGAACCTGGTTGCTGTCGTAATTGGTAGTACATCGTTTTGGTGGAGGGAAGACAAAGTTAGTTTTGTGTGGCAGTGTCTTGGATCGAACTGATTTTTTATTTCTTTCTAAACCGGTGCTTTTATAGACAACTTCGTAGAAGGTTTTAGATTTGACTGTTCTTGGCGTTCATATCAACACTATCCATGAAGTTCGTGTCCCATTTGGAACGTTTTTAAAAGTGAGTAATTGAAATGATATGAATGATACATTTACCTATTTATTACTTGACTGTTCAACTTTTATTCTGAATGAAAAATTACATTTTGTATTACTTGTTCTACCTGTATGGTTTGAATCATTTAAGAAGTAAAACAAAATACTTTGTACGAAAAGACTTATGTAATTTTACCAATGTCAGCTTAATGCTAATCCTGCGTCAGAAAAGATGGATTTTCCTGAGTAAACGCAGTACACATTTTGCTTCAGACTTTTTATTTTTATTTTCACGGAGAATCGGAAGACCAACTAAAAATGAACGTCAGCGCATTATGTAAATGTTCAGATTATTATATCTGAAGAATTCTAAATGATCTGGAGCTATCAATCTTGAAAATCGCAACTTAAAAAACTCCTAAGTTTATTCTAAGTTTCGTTTTGAGACCAAGGTTTTCATAATTGGTTTAATGAATCATGAGTTATAAAAATGTGGTATAGATGACAAATATTTTATATCAGTTAATGAGTAAAACATAACGAGAGCGAATTGTCATAGATTCTTTATCTATCATCATAAAAAATTACATCACTGAAAATGACGTAACAAAGTTTTATTTACTATCGAGGTCATCACTTATGAAAGTACAGGACCCACACAAGATAAGGGTTAATAAGACGGAAATAATTGCCAGCCGAAAGATGAGGAAAACTATTGGAGTACTCACATCGATCTATCGTATGAACTGCGTTTGATTATTTTAGGGCGCTCCATCACAATAATTTGTTGACATTGGAATTTTTTTTTGTATGGAGATTTAAAGACGACCAAATTATAATCATCGGGAAAGCAGTCCCGCGGCAATGTGTTTTGAAGGTAGAAAGCCCCAGCAAAGAAGCTCTGTAAACAGCAACAAAAACATTCTCAAATTCCGGCTTGTAATAGCTGAAACAGATTTGTTGAATTCAAAATATCAAATATAGAAATGTAATTATTTTGAAGATTTTTCCTTTTAAGACATTTACTTTTTTTTGCTCTGTATACGCATATCACATGTTATCTATTACATACATACGTTATGCATCCCAACCAGTGAGCCAAGTACGCAATTGTTACTCCCCGGGCATTGAGTGAGTTAAATGACTCATGTGGCTTACACAATGCCACACTAGACGTTTCGGACGCGCACCAATGAACACTAGCCTCAGACTTTATGGCCAGTGTTTACGTTATCATAGACTAGGGCACGAAAGTCTAGTCTACCCTCTTATATCACAGTCTACCCTCTTATATCACAGCTTACTCAATGGAGGTATGTCTTTGGGCATCTAATTCATCGACGACACAACATTAAGGGACAAATGTTGTGAACCTTTATCGAATTGTCCTAGTCTTTTTTTCCATCGGGTTTGAAATTAACTCTGATAAATCTGAATTAACCAACAGAATGTTTAGCAATGTCCTTCACATCAACCGTCTCGGAACTCAGATCAGTTCTCAATAGGGTTCATACTAGCGATCGTGACTAACTAACTATCACTGACTCCCCAGTTTTGTAACCAGTGATCCGAGTCGACATCAACAAAAAGCTTGCGCACTTTTCCAACAAACAGACCTTTATAGTACTTAGAAAGATTATATGTATTTTTAATGTGCCATAACCATTGTTTCACGCGATTGTCAGATGGTTGTGACATATTAAAACACATAATACCGTTAAATACTTCATATATATATATAACTTTTGAATCTCAATTATCTTTCTCTAACACATAATTTAGACGATATTAATTCAACTCTTCAAAGCAAATAATGTATCCGATCGTGTTTATGCGAGATCCTCCATTTTCTCTACCAAGTGACAACAAAGCTGAAGATAGCCGGGAGGTTAACACCTTTTCAGCTTGAAACCAATAGTACTGATGTTGTACTGATTTTCTGTACCGAATAATGAATATATATATATATATATATATATATTGACTGTGTAAGACATGTGTATATGTTTTTATATTTGTATGTACAGGATTCACTCCTAAACTAATAAACCGATAATGAGGAATTTCGGAACGCAGGTACTAGGCGTTAGGATAAATATTCGGCTATATTTAGTTTAATTTAGTTCTATGCTTGGGTGGAAGTCCTTCGTAGATATTCAGATACCTACTGATTTAGGTGAAATTTTTAGAAGAGGTATGAAATATCAATTAATAAATATTCGCAAAATTTCAGTTTCTTTGGAGTATTTTAAAAAGGGTTTATGAGAAGTAAGACAAAACTAGTGATTTTAATTAATATATTTTTTCAAATAAACTTTTTTCAAAATAACTTTTTTCCTCTTTATATATATATATATATATATATATATATATATATATATATGTATGTGTGTATGTATGCATATATATATATATATATATATATATATATATATATATATATATATATATATATATATATATATATTAACTAGAAGAGTATCCTTTCCAAGACGGGTAAAATTAATTCCCCCAACAGTAAACTTTTCAGATATTATAAGGACTATACGTTTAAAAATATATATATTCTTTGTAAACATACACACACACTCTCTCTCACACACATACACACACGCGCTCGCACACACACACACACACACACACACACATATATATATATATATATAGATAAATAAATGTTTGCGTGTTATAGAAATCTGTATGTTAACAGTTAGAACATTCACATAAGTTTCAATAAGGGTTACTTGTTTTAAAAAATCTGACGTCACCATAAAAATCTTTCTTTTGATTCCATCTGCGATCACGAGAGGAACTTATCGGTTAGGTCCATAAAATAACTTAAATATGTTAGAACGTGAAGAAACGAAATTCATTTTTAAATATGTTTTCTTCGTTTGCTAAAACAAAACCAAAACTCAACAAAGAATATCTCAGTGAATAATGTCCGTAAAAAAAGTTTTAAACATTTAAATAATAATTTTTGTAAGTATTTTTGAAATTTAAAATAATTAAATTCGTTTCGTTTTGTCGAAGCAATTTTCCGGTTAACAGAAACGGGTATTTTTTTATTTTCAACGTCCCAAATTATTTTTCAAAAGAGGGTCATTCTTAGAATTGTACTTTTGAAATTACATTGCAATTTAAGCTGTAGAAACAAAGTATAATCGATTTTATTTTATATCGATTTTTTTCTTACGAGAACTTAGTATTTTGTCCTGCAAACTTTAATATTAAAAAAAAATAAAGGAAAGAACGATAGATTCTTACTTCAAAACTTAGTAAGTAAATCAAAAAAAAGTTTTCGTAAAAAAACAGTCAGTATTAAATTAAAATCTTATGAATATATTTTACTTTGTTATTACTGGAAATGTGATTTTTAAAACTATAAATAATCGTATAAATAACGTTTTATTTAAAAAAAAAACTTAAAAAAAAAATAATGTAGTTTTTTAAAAAGAAAACACCACGGCGTATTTTTTTAATTACTTGACCTCATATTCCAAATGTTATTTTTAACTTTGTTTCAAAGGTAAAAATTGTAAACATGGCTATATTTGAAATGTCTTTTTCCTAAGAAATATTCCGAAAAGTACTATATCTCCACACGGGCAACGCCGGGTGAATAACACTCCCCTCTCTCTCTCTCTCTTCATATATATATATATATATATATATATATATATATATATATATATATATATATATGTATAATTCATGTTTCCTTCTTTTTTGATTAAATTTTCATATCCAAATAAGTTTGATTACGACAATTATAATCTGATCGATGGGTCGAACCATCTGTCTCCAAAATCTATTATGTCGCCAAAATATCTCATACATTAGTTTTACTATTTACTATTTATTATTATAATAAAGCTGAGTCAATGCACATTTGTTTCCCTAAGGCTTTTGTACTAAATATTTTAATCACACAAAGTATACGCTAAAATAGTTATCAGTTTTAGGATTAAGTTATATTTGAGACAAAAAACTCCAATTGTTCTAATGAGCCGCAATTTGCAAATCACTCATCAAATGATCTACATTTTACTGACTTTCCATCAATCACTTTCACCCTCTCTCACTGTTCGTTGTTCGACTCCCCTCCCGCTCTTATTCTACACGAATATCTATAATTCTCGCTTCTATCACACGCGAACACACACGCCCCTCCCCACTCTCTCTCTGTCTGTCTATATTTTTCTATTTCTCTCTCGCACGCGCGTTTCTCTCTATGTCTATTAGTAATCGAAGGTAATAAAGAAAATAAAAAATAAAATATGTGAATAGTCCATTATAAAAGACAGAATTATCGCCATGAGAAGTAATTAGTATTTCACACATCGTCGGAGAGGAAAATAGAGAAATAGATACCAAACAGAAAGAGGGTAATTTGGGATTTTGTTTTTCTATTTGTCGAGGATAGTGTCGAGTTGGCATTAACACTCTCCCCGTAGGCATTAAAAATCACTTCTTCCGTATTCAAACATTCTAACCTGAGCTCAATTTGTGACCCAACGGGTCACATTTTCTTATTTCTAAATATGTGTGTATAACATTATAAGGTAAATTAAATAAAGAATATATATATATATATATATATATATATATATATATATATATATTACTTCAATTAGCTCTTTACTTGTGCTACCAGATAAGGCTGTCTGAAGTTATCGGCTTCTTGATCTTAAATGCACCAAACATTGATGTTATTGTTTTTTTATTTCCCTTCGCAAAACCAAAAAAACAAAACAATTTTCCTCTACAAAACAACCAAACCAAAAACCATGAATACATATTTGAAGACAAACCTTTGTACAGAGAAACCGAAGACACTTGAGGATGGTGTCTAGTAAGTAATTCAAACTCTCCCGTAGGTAATTCACACTGTTAAGTAGGTAATTCAAACTCTCTTGTAAGTAATTCAAACTCTCCCGTAGGTAATTCACACTGTTCAGTAGGTAATTCAAACTCTCTTGTAAGTAATTCAAACCCGTCAGTAGATAATCCAAACTCTTTCTCTTTCTCTTTCTCTTTCTCTCTCTCTCACTCTCACTCTCTATTTTTTTTCGTGGAGGGTAGATTCGTGAATCTTATCAGCTAGGATCTCATTGGATGTTTTGGTCCACTTTTCAAACTTTGAGTAGTAGTACCAATACAGTAGCACCTTCTTTTGCCCAACAACCCATGGTTGGGCTTTTAAGCCTCTTATGTTTCTTTTTTGTTGTTGCTGCATTTGATGGAGATAGGGGGGGGGCATCCATTTTGTCTCAAGGCCTGATGGCTGACCCTGATTGACCTCTGTCATGGCTGGAGCACCATTTCCAGAGGCCGGAAAGTTAAAACATTGCTTACATCTTCCCGCCTGGTGTATGAACGGGTTGATGGGCCCTTTTTATCCTAGGTGCCGGTCTGCCAGTATTTATTTTTGTTTTTATTCATATATTTTATTATTCATTACCTCATTGTCAACGGCTTCTAATTGTTTATTCGAAGCTGCCCTCTATGCGTATTGATTTACTCCTCTCCAGGAGTTAGGCACAAGGTCAGTTTTTATCTTACTCCCACAAGTAAGATGTGACCCAAGGTCGAGTCGGGAAAGTGGGGTTTAAAAATTGCCTGGGCAGCCCTGTCGGCATTCCCCGGTAGGGGCGCGTCAGACAGTAAGCAACAAACTTACTCCTCCGCAAAGAGGGGAGGCGAAGCCTGGACCTCTTAGAACTGCACAGTACAGACCCATAGACCGGCGTAAATCAAGCCCCGAAGGCTTAGACAATACCAGTCTATGGAGTGCAGTATCCATCGGAACAGATACTACACTTTGATCTTAGCCAAAAGGCCAAGAGCTGCCCTCTATGAGTAGAGGAGGTGCCCCCGTCCGCAATTCGGGAGACGTGCTGGATGGCTTGAGGAGACAGCACACCATATTTTTTGAATATTTGGTCAGGATTTACTTGAAGTAAAAAGTATCCTCATGTCAGAGTCTCTGACAAACCCCTGTACAGAGAGACCGAAGATACCCGAGGGTGGTGTCTAGTAGACATTCAAGTCCTCCCCTATATATATATATATATATATATATATATATATATATATATATATATATATATATATATATATATATATAGGTGTCTGTGTGTGTACGCAACTTTCTATGGTTGTGGCATATCGGTATAAGTATCAGAACGTAGTATGTTTGCGTAATTTTCCTATTTTTTAAAAATTCATGAGCATTTAATATAGCATTTCATCACGCACTCACGGAACCTCCTCCCCAGTCACGCTCACATAGATATATCTTACAACTTATATACTATGCAATAAAACATATCTATATGTGTCTATATGTGACTGATAAATATACGCGTGAAGTTTCAAAAGGCGATTGAAAATGGAGTAATCAGTGATTATCACGAAAGTTTGCGTGTCTATTTGGCTGAAACCGAATGTGATCACAAGGGGGCGCCACTCGTTTTCTTTTAATCAACTTCTTTTCTTATCTTTTCCCGCCACATTTTTCTCGCATCTTTCCCAACGTCTCTCTTCTCATCTTGACGCTCGCAAACTTGCTTCTCTCGCTTCCATACATCGTTCGAATTTATAGCAAGCAATTTTAACTAATTGAAGCACCTGCTTACGTTGAGTTATCTTTCCCAATGCTCTCTCTTTCTCTATTTTGCTCTCTCTTTCTCTCTTTCTTTCTCTCTTTCTCTCTTTCTCTCTCTCTCTCTCTCTCTCTCTATATATATATATATAAATATATATATATATATATATATATATATATATATATATATATATATATATATATATATATATATATAGGCAAACATTATTAAATAACACGGAGTGGTTTTGTTTGATGCGACTTTTGTTTATTTTTTCAATTTTCCGAATTGTCCATCTAATGTTTCGGTCAAATTGATGTAAATATGATCCATGGGTTTCTTGTTCAATTCTTTTTTCTTTTTTGCAAGTACTTTCGATTTGAATCGTCAAATCATCTTCAGGCGGTATTAGTTTTAGTGTCTTTACAAATTATGATTTTTACTGTTGTGCTCATTTTTGAATTATAATGGATCATATTTACATCAATTTGACCGAACCATTAGATGGACAATTCGAAAAATTGAAAAAATAAAAAAGAGTCGCATCAAACAAAACCACTCCGTGCTATTTAATAATGTTTGCCTAAATGAAAATATGCTGCCTAAATACACACAATATATATATATATATATATATATATATATATATATATATATATATATATATATATATATAAGCCAATGTTTGTTTAATTATAGAAATCGGGTCGGCGTTATTTCTACTAGCATGTTGTCGACATTTCCGTAAACTAATTTTCACATTTGTCTGATATTTCATTATATATTAACTCTATCAGAAATTGATATGTTAACAGTTAGAACATTCAAATACGGTTAAATAAAGTTAATTTTTTTCAATGAATTTAAAGATAGCTTTGAAATTTACCTTCGATTCCATCTGTGGTCACTAAGGCAATTATCGGTTAAGTCCATAAAATAATTGAAATATATTTGAGCGTCAAAAAACAAAATTCATTAAAAAATAAATTTTCTTAGTTTCATAAAATAAATATGGAATTAAACAAAAATATCTCAGTTAAGAATGCAATTTAAAAAGGTTTAAACATTTAAATTATCATTTAATTGGTATTTAAAAAAATTAACATAACTATGTTTTAAAAGTAATTCTAATTTTTCATTCGTAACATCTATTTACTGATTTGCTGCCGTCTGTAAGAAACGGAGTCTATAGTAAAACCACAACGCTTTAAAATACTCCAATGAAACTGAAATTTTGAGAATATTTTTAATTGAAGTCTAATACCTATTGTTTTAATTTTACAAAAATCGGAGATATCTGAATTTTCTACGAAGGGCTTCCATCCTGTTTACCTCCTGTTCATAAAATTAAAATAAATCAAATATAGCCAACAAATTACGACTCTTTACGTATAGCATCTGTGTTCCAAAATTCATAATGATCTGTTAATTAATTTAATAGTGTATCCTGTACATACAAATAAACACACACAAGTACCTAACTCAAATGAAACAACACTCTTTCAAATCGAAAGACATTCCTTCAAATGGATTCATATATCTGAAAGAGCGCACCACGCTCGAAACGCGTTATAAAATTATTAAATGATAAAATTATGAAATAACAAATAAATGTTAAAAAAAAACTGTTCACAAATGTTGGTAGCCTTACTTCTTTACATATATACTTTTTTCCCGTTGGAACTGCACTAATACTGCACTACCCTCTTCTCTCTCTCTCTCCCTCTCTCTCTCTCTCTCTCTCTCTCTCTATATATATATATATATATATATATATATATATATAAGAAAAGGAAAATAAATATATAATGTATAACTTTAAAGTATATTAATGCTCGATATACGAGATAGAGCAATTATGAGGCGATACGATTCCATTCTTTGAAAAGCGAAAGGCAAATGGAAAAATAAATGTCTTTTATTTGAAACACTTTGTTTTTAACAAATGCTGACTTAATAGTTATTGTATTTTTGCAATCTATATTCTCATCTTTTACTTGTTTATATATAAATCTTTTTCGTTGAAAAGCCATGGATTAAGGAATGAAAAATAAATTTCTTTTATTTGAAACACTTTGTTTTGAGCAATTGATGACGTAATATATATTGTATTTTTACACTTTTTATACTCATGTATATTTTTGGTTATTCGAACTACATTTCTCATCTTGAGTGTTATCATCACCAATAACTTGAGAATTTGGGCGGAATTTCGAGAGAAGCACACTCTTGTTGAATAAGCCAGAGAAGTCTTCATATCGCCCGCACCGAGGATTGAACCATCAACCTTCACTCGGAACTGAATTTAACTTAGTACTATATCCACGGCGCCACTGGTTTTTGCAGACAGTTCTAGTATGAATTTTGGAAGCCTTGTGCAGTCTTGCTACTTATCACTATATATCAGTACTTTTATTACTACATATCACTGTATATATATATATATATATATATATATATATATATATATATATATATATATATATATATATATATATATATATATTAAAAGCTCTATACTAGGTCTGCTTAGTAAGTCATTATTGCCCAACATATGTGCTGCTTCTTTGAGTCCTCTTACTCTCCACCGTTCTTCCTTATCTATAATGTTTACTTCGTCCCATAAGGGTAGATGGTTTCCCTTTTCCTTTCATATGTGATCAGCCGTATACTATTTTCCTATATCTCCACGTATCACCGCTTTCCGATGTTCTTCTAGTCTTACTTTTAGTGGGCGACATGTCTCACCATTTGTATATTTTCCCACACTTACATGGGATCGCATACACACAGTTTTTAGTCATACATTTTTCCGTAAGAGGTTTGACTCTCACAATATGCTTTCGGAGAGTTGAGTCGCTCCTGAATACTGCCCTGATGTTATATGGATTACATATTCTTTCGATTTTTTCCGACTAGCCCTTCATATATGGTATGCAAAATGTGGTGGGTTTTCAGGTTGTGTCCTTTGGTGTTTGGTGTTTGGTCTAGATATCTTGGAACTGATGTCATGCTCTCAGGATAGTTGTTTCGGTTGAGAGTTTCTCGCAAGCTGTCCATCTCCTCTTGATATGTATTGTTGTTACTACATATTGTCTTTGCCTTATGTTGTAGGCAGCGGACGATTCATTTCTTTACATTATATGGATGGTGGGAGTTGAAATTTAGATATTGTCCAGTGAAAGTTGGCTTTCGATGTACAGATGACTTAGATGATCAGTGTAAGTTATCAGCACAGGAAGGATAATCTGTTATTATGTTCCTTTTTGATCGTGAACTGTATCGATAGACGGATAGAGTTCACATGGTCCAATAATGTTTGAACATCTTCCTGGTGAGGCCAGAGTATGAATATGTCATCCACATATCGTAGCCACATGGTTGGCTTTAGTGGTGTTTAACCTAACGCCATTTCCTCAAAGTATTCCATGTATACATTGGTCAGTACTGGGACAGTAGTGATCCCATAGCTAGACCTTTTTCCTGCCGGTATATATCAGATCCCATCGCGGAGTATGTGGTTTCTTCACAGAGGTCAACATCTCTATTAGATTATCAATTGAGATACAAGTGCGTTCCTTCAATGAGGTATTTGAAGTCAACTTATCCCGTACCACCGTCAGAGTTTCATCAGTGGGTACTTTCGTGTACAGACTCACCATCTGGTTGGAATGGATGGGAGCATTGTTGATTTTTTCCACGAAGTGAGCTGAATTCTTTACACGATGGAGATTTGCCTGTGAGTGGGCTGATTATACCTACAAAGAATCGGCTCAATGTGTGTTGACAATTAGCCTTAATGGGGTACCATCTTTGTGAATATTATAAAGGCCGTATAGGTGTGGTAGCTTGCTGTAATACTGAACTAGCTGTCTATATTGTGCAGGTGGTATTAAATCTTTGTTCTTACTGAGGATTTGTGACAGCTTCCTATCTGTTTTCAAAGTCGGATTCTGTTTTACTTTACAATAGCCACCAGATCCTATTAAATCTGCCATTTTTTTAGAATATTCCGCCTTATCCATTAACACTGTAGTATTGCCTTTGTCTGCTTGTAGTATTATGATATCACCTTCATTGAGTAGTGACTTGATAGCCAAGACTTCTTCCTTTGAGATGTTAGGTTTTGGAGGCTTTGAATTCTCGAGTGCTTGTCTCACCTTCCACCTTAGCTCATCTCTTTGTGCATTGGGTTTATTCAAGACTGTTGCTTCTATCGAAGCTATTATATCTAAGTATGGAATCCGCTTGATCATTGTGGCGACCTGTGGCGCAGTGGATATAGTAATATGTTAAATTTAGTTCTAAAATATAGTCATCTGGAGGTTGAAGGCAATGCGGGCAATACGAACTATTGCGAATTACTGAAGACTTCTCCCAGTCATGGCTGACGGAACAAGAGCATACTACCCCCGTAAATTAAATAATGGGTTCCGTTTGAAATTCCGTCCAGATTCCCGAGTTCGAAGAGATACACCTGAAGAAGGCCGGAGGTTACAGCGGCCGAAACGTTGTGATGATAACACTCAAAATGAATAACTTAAATTATACAAATTATCAATCCTCATCTAAAAATTTCAGAAATATAATACTTTATTCTCATATTTTACTTGTCTTTATATATATATATATATATATATATATATATATATATATATATATATATATATATATATATATATATATGCGAGTTTCGTTCCATGCGATATGTCAACCACTGTAAGGCGGCTTACTATATGTTCGCTTGATAAGACATGATGAGGTTTTTTTCTCTTTCCGCATAGCCGTTAAGTTGGCCGCATTGGTTAGGATGTTCAGATTTGAGTTAAAACTAACCCGTGTCTGGTGTTCGAATCATGCACCGACAACTCCGCAAGGATGGAACGTATACGTATGTAGATAATAATTAAGACGTATTTATTATTAATAGTTATCCTGAAAACTGATTAGCGTCCTTAGTTCAAATGTCACAATTTTACTTTAAATATACGTTTTACATACTAATTCACTATAAATCGATACGTAACTATGTAGAATACATCAACATATAAATTACTTATTATATATTAAAAATATTTACTATTTATAAATGTATTGAACAATAGATCTATATATGTGTTATATTATAAGGGGCCCTGTGTGACTGGAAGTGTGTAGGTCCACTAGTTTTTATTAGAAGAAGGGATGAACTTTGTCGAGCTCGGTGAAGGTCACGCTGACACGCACCGAAGGGAACCGCTGTAAGTCAAAATCATGTTTTGAGAAACTATAACAAGGTTTCAAAAGTCGACGCAGAAAAGGTCAGAAAAACATGAGTGAACGAAAGGTTTTGCATGTCTGTCCCACGTGTACATCTGTGACGTCACTCCTTCTTTGTGAGAAATTTGTGTTTGAAAATCAGTCACTAGTTTTGCAGCAAGGTGGACGTCGACCTATCTGAAATTCTCAGGAAGTGGGAGCGCGAAATCGAGAATGATGACTGGATCTCTGGGAGATCTAGTAGCAATTATCGTCGCATCCCCCAGCGAGAAGAATGAATGAGGATCGGAGAATGAATGGAAACAAAACCCTTTTCGCAACGCACGAATAAAAGATTTAATTTCTCTGAGGAAAATCGTCTCCGCGTTTGTCTTCTGCCTGTTATAAAGTTTGTATCCACAGATACCGATCACAGCCAAAGATACACAACGAAACCGACGGTACCAACGGCGATCACGACCAGGCGACGAAAGAAAACGTAAGGTAACTTTTTTGTGCATAACATTTTGTGTCCTAATCTATAAAAACGGAAAGAACTAAAAATCGAAAGATATGCCTTACGAACTATGTGTCATGAACTGTGTTTAATGAGTAAGAATTTAAAAAACGAACAATGTTTAAAAATCCGTAATTTGAAATGTTTAAAGAACAGTTGTTTTAATGAGAATTAATGTGTAATAGGTTGACAGTTTAAAGGCTTAAAATCGCCCTAAAAAATGTCGCTTGAAAGTGCCTTACGGAAAGTGTTAAAAAAAGATTGAAACCGCTTAATAATCTTCTCATAAATATTCGTATTGTTTTCGGTTCGGAGAAGTTTTAATTAACATACGTTATGTAACAAATGCCTTTTTGGGACCGTAACCAGTTGGCAAGAGTATTGACTATGCAACAAATCCCCCTTTGGTGCCACGCCCCTTTTTAGTGACTATGTAACATATGTATCAACCTACCTAAAAGTTATTATTATAAATATTAATTTATGTACTGTACATTTACTCTATTGGCTTATTAAGCAAGCCTAAACAAAAAAGTATGTATCCAGAGCGGTACATGCAATTTTGTAGGATTTCATGTTTTACATTAACTACATTATTATGAGACGTAAAGTTATATGTTTTAAAAATAAATGAATTAAGAAGTGGTCGTTGTTTATTTATTTATACTTTGTTATTAAAAATTAACATTCATAAACTTTTTACCTTGAACCTTTGACTATAGATAATAAATATATACATAAATATATACTTATATATACTATAATATATATACACATATATATATATATATACTTAGCATTATGGGTCCTACAGGATCAAATTCTAGTATATATTAAATATTGAATGGTTTTTACGCCAATACGTAGTTAAAGCAAAAAAAAAAAATGTTGTGAACTATTAAAATAATTTCTAACGCTATTGATAATGTATACCCATTCATTTAATTATTTTATTATTACTGCTTATATTTGCATTTTATGTTTATAAGAAAGTCCAAATACATTCAAGAAAAAGAGGAGAGAACAATTGACTACGATGTAAGACATCCGCACATATAGTAATAGTCTATTCATTTTTTAATTAAGCATGTTTAATAATAAAGATGTGATATGCACATTGCAATCTATAAAGCAGTGTTTTCTGTATATGTTTAAAAAAAAAAACTTTTGTTAATATTAATTTATAAAAAAGTTGAATTCTATGTTTCTATCTAATTACAGGTAACCCATAATCAATAAACAATAAAGTTCAAGGCAAGAAATATGGTTTCGGTTTCGATTTCCGATCATGGCATCCGCTTTATTCGTTGGGAATTTATTATTTACTATTAATGCAATATTTTACATTTCTAAAATTAGTTAAAATCTCTGATATTTGGAAATGAGGCAAACTCCGCAATATATTTATTAAGTTTAAAAAATTGTAACTGATTGAAAAATTGTGACTGACGCACGAACTAACGGACACAACCTCTCTCTTCACCCCCTCTCTCTCTCTCTCTCTCTCTCTCTCTCTCTCTCTCTATATATATATATATATATATATATATATATATATATATAAATATGTTGAAAAAAAAACCCTAATCAAAGTGCTCTACATGAGCTGATATCAATTATTTTATTTAACAACTAGAAGGCGTACTGGGTTTTCATTGTTACGGACACAGGTCTCTAGAGTAGAATCCGTCTTTATCTGTCTTAATGTCCGCGCCTAATCATCAGCGTCTTGCAGAGACCGAAGAAAACGGTAAGAAATAAATCAACAGGGACAAATATTCTCTGCGTACCAGTAGACTGAGTCTTTTTCTAAAAGTTCTTTTGTGGGAGAAATTCTGTGTTTACAAGGAGCTGTCTAGATCGATTATCATTTTTTTAATGTATTTTAAAAATATAATCTAATATATTTTATTTTTATATGTACTTCGATTTAGGGCTATTATCTAATTTTTTTTACATATAAATATATTTATCGCCCCCCAAATCTAGGATGGGCTCTGTAGTGAGTAGTAGTAACACAACCGTTATCGTGGCTTCAATACATGTTCCTTTCAGTAGTCGAACACTTTTACGACGGCTTCTTTTAAATAGGTTTAATCTCTTTCTGATTTATTGGGCTGTTGATAACAGGCAAAGACGTCGGACTTTGAGTTTGAAACCTGACTCGTGTTTCGGAGTTCGAGTCCGGCGACCGGTATCCATAATCTTCTCTCCACTGACGATTTCCGAAAAGAGGAAACATATACGTATCTAGATAAAACAAATATATATATATATATATATATATATATATATATATATATATATTTGTTATTGTATATTATCTATGCCTTTTTAATCTGGACTTAGCATCATAGAGATATGACTATTCACTACTGGTCATGCGATTCGAAACCTGGATTAATATATATATATATATATATATATATATATATATATATATATATATATATATATATATTTATTAAACGGGTATGCGATGTTATTCTGTTTTGCGCGGTATCGGATATTCTGCGTTCCTATGTTGCTGTCTGTTATTAATTGTATATTTAAGTTACATTTATATATTTAAAATGTTTGCATATTGATTTTTATTTGTTGTAGAAGATGTTTATATTATTTTATTTCTTTATTTCACGCTTTCCGATATCGGTGGGGTCATTTGTGCGTGCATAGTTTATCCCCAGTGGAAAACAACAACAAAAAAACAATAAACACGATAACTGGAAATTGGGTATCTTCGGTTAATCTCGATAGGTAATCCCCATTAGGATATTTTGTGTACGTAATTAGCTCGGGAATGGCTATCTTATATATTAAAGGAGGGGTGTAAATGTAAATGCTGATGTCTGGTTGATAGGTACTTCATATCGAGTCAGAAAGTAAAGGGGGTGTTTTTAGATGAAGAATTGTGTATTGGGAACTTTTTATATCGGTATTTTTCTTAAATGATTGATTTGGGGTTATTTTGATATGTCGGGTTTGGCCCGTGCTTAATTTGTACATGGAATGTTGTTTTTTCTTTAGTTTTTATATAGAGTTTTCTTTATGAGTTCATGTGGGGTTATTATGTTTTATTTTATTCTCTTGTGTTTATTTATTACTTTATTGTTGTATTATATATATATCTTAAAAATGTTATATATAGATGTTAGTTAAATTGTGGTTTTATAATATAATATATATATATATCTTTTTATGTAGCTCTTATATATATATATATATATATATATATATATATATATATATATTTGTAAAAATATATTCTTATTTATGTGAATTTTCATTAAGAATGTTTGTATATTTTGTATATGCATATATATATATATATATATATATATATATATATATATATATAATTTTCATTTCATATATATGCACATATAATGTAAGGTGATATAATTTATTGTGTATAGATTTTCAATATTGATATAAATAGTGCTAAATCCATGAGTAGAGCTTTAGTAATAGTAGTTTGAAAACACATCTATGGCCAGTAAACTACATATGTTCGATCCCATTGATATAAATACTCCCAACCAACTCGACAAGCAGCAAAATCCCACACCTTTACTGTAGAGGTCCCCAGATGCCGAAAAGCCCTCTACTCTAATAGCTTCTTTCCTCGAACTGCTAGCCTTTGGAATTCCTTCCCTGCTGCTCTCTATTTTGACGACTGTACCAACATGCAGAAAATTAAATTAATGTGAAGAAATATCTCGCTGCACAAATTCCCACTTTGGAATGTCTTATAAATCTGGCCTCTAGTTCCCAATAGTTCCTTACATGTCAGTAGCAATATGCCTTGTTTGAGGTGAATATAAGTAAATAAAAGACGGTACGGATATGACTAGGCATCGATATTTCGTTTGATTCTATGCCGACGATGTGTTGCGTATAGCCTGTGTGGTACAAACAATAATAACTTAAAATTATATTGTTTGCTTATTCGTATTCGTCTTTATGAGCTACAGGACTTCTTGACGCGGAGTAATAGACTGTAACTAGGACCGGCCTAACCACAAAATCAATACTCCTGACTGAAAAGAATCCATCAAAAATCAAAAAATTACTCGATCTTAATGACCTTTTCAGTATTCTTTAAACTAATAAATGAATGTTATAAAAATAAACAACCTTATATATATATATATATATATATATATATATATATATATATATATATATATATATATATATTAAGGGCGAAATATGTCTTATTATACCCATAGTCAAAACTCATTGACCACTTTTACGAAGAGATAACACCTTGTAAATGCAAAAAATTTTTTTAAAGCAGCCATCGTTAGAAATTTTTCAATACGTAGTTGGTTTAATATGGGAATCGCCTTTTTGTCAATGATCCCTAAATCTTTATTTATCACGTTAAAAAATAATTTTCATGTTTATTATAAGGGAGATGTTATAGATGAAAATTTGTAACCAAGGAGAATTATTGAAAAGAGTCATAGTTTTAAATAACATCGGTCAATACATTTATCTAGAAGTGTGACTTAAAATGTTGGCAATTGTTATTCAAGATAATGTTCCTTTTAAATTTAATCCAAATTTTGGTTACAGATTATAAAATGACTATGTTTAATTACAATTAATTACATTACAATTCGCGAATCTCCTGTGGTCATTTATGTACTAATACTATCGGAAAATGTATGAATCAGCAAGTTCTCCGTCCTATGCAATGATATGCCATGCTATGCTGACTTAAGATGGATGAACATGGAGAGGCTTAATATTCACAGTATCATTTTATTCAACTCATCCAACAAATATATCCGGCACGGGTGATTAATTGTGTTATAGACTCATGAGAACTATTAATTACGATGTACTTTTCTATGTAATAATATGGCGCGGACAAAGGACAATGTAGATTAGAAACACGGTCGAAGTCGTTTCAACTGGAAGCCACGTAATGGAAATTAATAATAGAAAAGAAAAAAATTAAACATATTATTTTTAAACACGATAGAAAAGGAGTGGAAATCACAACATCCCTTTAATCATTACATTAATGAGACGAACAATGTACAATACGAAATACGGATTCATCAAAATACTTAAAAGAAATTTGATTTGAAATCCTGACTAAAATTCGATAACAAATTCTAAGATTAACTGGACGAACAATGAGACAATAAGTATCTGGAGAAAAGTAATTCAAAAATCTAACGTGAGATGACGTAAAACAAGTTTTATGTAAACAGGAGGATAAACAAAACAACAAGTGTAGGGTCAAGGAAATGGTGTCTGACAGACAAAGCAAGACGACGGAGTTAGAGGTTATGCAAATATCCGGTTACTGTTCAGTCGTCTTGCATGCAAAATAAACAAAAAAAATAAAGTCACTATTCCGGTGCAAATTGTTGGATTTGTTCTCTTGCTTCAACGAGAAGAACTTTGTAACTAACAAGAATGAAAGTACAATTCAGGTTATCACCCTTACACCTTAAATTAGATTTATAACTGAGGAAAATTGAAATCGTGTGACATCTAGACAGTCCTACTAAAGACCAACTAATTAACTGCTAACTATTTCACGTAATCTTACTCGACCGATCAGAGTAGCAATTTGTGTTGAATTAATTGTATACAACCGTTTACTTCGGCTTTGAATAACCTAACAAAAGTGTTAATACGCCGTAAAACAGACCACTCGAACCAGACATACACCTTATAGACACTAACTATCCATACGAATAAATATTGTGTCAAGTAAATACCCTTTTCCCCATAAGGTCGCAGACGTATTGATTTCCATTCGTATAGACAGTTCATATTTACAAACCACCTGCCATGAATTATCTATAGATTTTCTTTAAACCTTTTGCGTTTTGAATTTTATTTTAGTTTTTCCTTTTTATTTTTCCTAAAATCTTGAGTCTTTCTTTGATTAGAAAACACTTAGTGTGTAAAATTTAAAGAAATATTCAGTGGTGTTTAACATATTTTATTTTTTCGCTTATATTTTTTGAACTCCTGTTTTTAGCCAAATACATTGCGTTCTATCGATTTTGTGTTACTAAGTTGATTGTTCACCCAGTTCGAAGCCACCGGAATTGTCTTTGATGTGGTTAGTTTGGTTGGTTAGTTGCTTCATATCTTTCTTTCTTACCCCCTTTCTATCTTTTAGTTTTCATCTCGCCTTTACTTAGTTGATTTTCATCTCTTTAACTTTCTTTCTTTCATCTAGTCACTCACTGTTTGTCTTATTTTACACTTTATTCTTACTTAATTTCTGACATTCTTTATTTTTTCACCAAACCACTCTTTCTTGTTTGCTTTATTTTCTCCCTATCTTTAACTTTATTTCATTCATCCACTTTCTCTTTTATCTTATTTTATTTCAATTTACATAACTTATTTTTCTCTTTCCTCTTTCTTCTCTTTAATTCTCATATCACTAACCAACCCTCCTTTCTCTTCATCTCACTCGTCTGCCTTCCTTCCTCATTTTATTCCATTCTTTCTATCTCGATTACCGAATCCTGTCATTAATATGAAGAGTAGAAAGTGGATCTTGGGTGTACTTTTGGCAGCCTTGTAACTCTCGCTCCTTTATTTTGTCCTTTAGTCCTCACATTTCATGCGCTATGTTTCTGACAAAAGTGAAGAATTGCTGTTTTCTGGATCAGAATCGAACACTTATCCATGGCTAGTTTTTGACCTTGAAGTAGCATTTTTTAGCTCCTTACATCAAGTGGCTTCATGTCTTATCTGGAGCGATTTTCATGAAAATACATTTAGCCATATATACTTTTTATTAATCTACGTATTGATCGAAACACTAATTACCTGCTCATATATATATATATATATATATATATATATATATATATATATATATATATATATATATATATATATATATATATATATATATATATATATATATATATATATATATATATATATGAAACGGTGTGATGCATTGCAATCTATAGTAAGAATAAATATAAAAATAAAAATAAAAATATACAAACAGAGAAAATATCATTTGAAATATAAATAAGAGAAATACTATTCAAATATAAATGGAGGATTGTGAAAACTTAACGGGCATTGAACTCAAAATTTGACAAGTCAAATGTTATTAAGGCGGGGAGAAAAGCCATATAAACTATTTAGCTTCTTATCTGCCCATTGTCCACTTTGACAAGATAAATTTCATCGAATGGTCGTGGGTAAATAATTGAACGCAGATGCCCCTTAACTATCGAATCTCTGAGAATGAAAGATAATAGGTAATGACTTCTTCGCCCTTCAGGCTAGGATCACGATGTAATATCTGTTTTGTTTTCAAGCGGAGAAAGATATATCATTCTAAGGTAAGGCCACATTTTCTGTTCCAATCCAGTGCCACATTTCGGAAAAGTTGGATATTCTTTACATTAGAATTCCACCTTGTGTTTTATTTTGCCTCCAAGATGAGGCGAATAAATAAGGACTCGTTTATTTGTGACCATTCATAAACTTCAACGATGACGTATGCCAAATTTAAATAGTATATATCAGTTCGTAGATCTTTATATATCTGAATAGCTGAATTAGTACAACTCTCATTTGCATATTCTGAGTTTATAGTAAACAAACAGACACAATTTGTATTATTTGTATCATTCTGACTACTGTTCTGAACTTGTATGTTATTCTCACAACGTTTCGGCCGATGTAACCTCCGACATTTTTCAAGTGCGTCTTGTCGAACTCGCGAATTATTACGTTCTACAAGACGCACCTTAAAAATGTCGACGGTTACATCGGCCGAAACGTTGTGAGAATAACACACTAAGATTAGAACAGTAGTCATCTAGAAAAATGCAATTAATACAAATTATTAATAAATTCCGAAAACAGACAGTTTATTTTATTTGTATAGACCAAATAATAGAAGAATAGAAGAATAGAAGAACAGAAGAATAGAAGAAGAGAAGAATAACAGAACACATTTTTTATGGGGTAATCATTGGTTTAGTATGGTTTATTTTGTTTTTTTTTACGGCTAATCACCTTTTATTGTGTTATTTAATCGCGACATTCTCTGTAAACAATTCGTTAAAAACAATTTCCTTCTATTACTCATAGTTGAAGGGCATTGTAAGTTCATACCTTTCTCAGAAGCATTAGTTCGTAATTGATCAAAGCCGATCCGTTAACCGATTCCATTGTCGACAACAGAATACTTTTTTGCTTGAACACGGATTGCAAATGAAAACCGAATTGTTCGTTCATTTCGCGATCCACATGCAGTTCCGTTTTGGTCATTTTTCGATGGTTAAGCGAATATAATGAGTGCAAATCGGTTTCTTTCTCAGTAGGAACATCAGAGTGACCTTTATTGAACTATTCTTAAAGATAAGGTTATAATGTCTGTAGCACAGTTTATCTGCAGGTAATTAATAATTGAAATATGACAATAGCAGAACAAGTATTTTCTCATTTTGTTGTGCAGCATATTAACCCGTTTTGTGTTATTTTATGTGGAATCCAGTCAATTTAGTAACACCTGGCATTTTGGCTAGGAAGTAAGTGTAGTATCTGTTCCGATGGATACTGCACCCTATAGACCGGTGTCGTCTTGTCCTTCGGGGCTTGATTCCACCTGTCTGTGGGGTTGTCCTGTGCAATTCTAGGAGGTCCACCCTCCCAGGCTTTACCTTCCCTCTTTGGGGAGGAGTAAGTTTATTGCTTACTGCCTGAGGCGTCCCTACTGGGGAATGCCAAGGGGGGCTGGCCAGGCAATTTTTAATGGCTAGAGTGCTCACTTTTCGGGCGCTGGCTTTTCAAGCCCCACTTTCCCGACCGGATCTTGGATCACATCTTACCTTGTGGGAGTAAGATAAAACTGTCCCTGTTCCTAACTTCTGGAGAGGAGTAAATAAATCATAATATTTTAAAGGGGTAAATAATTATTGATACAATGATATATTCGTGTTTGCTCATTACAAGTAAACAAAAATCCATCACAGACATCCCATTAGGAATTTCTACCAGAGAAAGCCCCGCTAAATAAAATTCAAAATGTCTGGTCAAAAGAATTCTTCAGATTATCTCATCAATGTTATATTATCAACGAACACAGGGGACTCCAAGACTCACATTGCCGACCTCTTCTAATACAGTCCTTAGCAACCAACGGTTCAATAATTATAACTCAAAATCATAGTTGGCTTTCTCCATTGCCGTCTCTATGTTTACACGTCTCTTAATGATCTTGTCTGATAGTGGACACTCTAGATTTTCTTGGCGGTCAAGAATATCGGACTTCAATCAAATGTTAGAATGTCAGCCACAAAATGATACGTTAAGCAATGGAAGCATTCTTAATAAAGAAGTTGGGTTTACTTAGCCGAGCTCTTCTGTCGGCTGTAGAGTAACAAGAATGATGGGAAGAGAGAGAGAGAGAGGGAGAGAGAGAGAGAGCGCGAGAGAGAGAGAGCGAGAGAGAGAGAGAGAGACTGAATGATACCCTTATTAGAAGCGCATCGTTCAACTCGATTTCAGGATATATAAAAAACGTCCCATCGCTGCGTTTGTTCCATCCAGACTCACTGATCTTGCCCTCTTACATCCGCCGTCTTACGTTACTTCCGCTAAGTTTTGATTCCCATGTTAGCCAATTTCCTCAAAAGGTTAACCGCCTGAACCCTACCGACCACTAGTCTACGCTGCGTCCTGTTTACGTTTAAATCCTCATACGAATACAATTTAACCAAATCATTCCTAGTTGATGGTATCCAATAATACTTAATAATGAAGACTTCTCTAGTATCTAACATTTAGCACGCAGTTTTGCGTCATACCAAAGATACAATCTATTTATCATTTAGATGTTACCATAACAGGTGCTACCACTCCGGTTACGAGTGAACCTGGTAGTAATAGTAAGTACTAAAATGACCCAACACCTTCCAAATCGCCCAAATTGAGGCATAACATATATTCTATTTAACTCATAGATGGAACCATAGCAGGTATTACCACCTTTGGGCAGTGTTGAGCTGTGAATACTGGCAACTAAGGGTAACACTATACTTCCAAAAGCTCCCAAATTAGGGCCTGAGCACTACATGTATTTTATCGTCATATAAAGGAAAATATCAAATCTTTACGTTAGTATTGTCTACTATGGTAGTAGAATTGTTCTGGAGCCATATGCATGCCTAAGATTCTAAGAAAAAACTTATAAGTACATGAAACCTAATATATCATCTCTGGAATTACATTTATAATGCTGACCTAATAACGTATATAAAGAATCGTTATCTGAAAGATTCTGTTAGCTGTTTTAAATTTTAATTCTAGTTAATGCTTTAACAGCGTGAGACGCCCCCATTTCGAACTGAATTAATTTTAATTTACAGATGTAACTAAACAAACATCTACCAATGTGAACTTGTTGACTTGTTAATATTTCGAAGATATATATTGATGGCATAATGTATAGATTAATAGATATATAGATAAAGAACATATATACAATTAATATGAATAGACCAAATATATTTATGATAACAAAAATTGATATATAAATAGAAACATATACCCTTATATATTTAATTAAATGTTTTAAAAAGAGATACATTGCATTTAACAGGAAGTCTTACATAAGCCTTGTAATTCGAAAATTTTAGCTGAATAAATCACGTGACGCGAGCAATATGTAACTTTTAGAGAAATTGTTATTTCATTTTCACTTTTTAATCCATACTAAGATAGTGGTCTGAAGAGGTTTAGCTGGGTTCCAGCTAGAACTTAAATATGTCAGTAAATATGTAATAGAAACTACAAAACACGTGTCTGTAGATAACTATATATATATATATTAGGGGGGTCGATTTTGAAACTGTAAATTATCGCACTCGAAGAAAGTTGCCAAATAATGTCAAAAGTTACCACAAGAAATATTTTTCTTCAAAATTTTGTATTTATTTGAGCATTGCAACTTTAAGATCAAATAAATCGAGATTTTTTCTCACGGCCTAGATCTCACCGGCAGATGTGTCGCCTTAAATTAAACCCGGGTTTTAACAAAAAAAAGTAATACATTACTTAATAATAAATATTTGAAAGTTTATTATTCCTTTTCTTAAGAAATTAAGTGTACATATTCAGATTAAAAAGGAATAAAACACTATAATATTTAATTTTATATATAAATAATTATTTATTTACATAGGCGTTTTATTTATTGAATATTTTTTATGGTATTCACCGGTTGAAAATTCAACGAGCGAATTTGAATTCATGTGTTGATTTTGTGTTTACAAATGTAATTATCACAAATATATATTGAATTGTTCTTAAAGTAGGGTGAACTGAAATAATTATTCTCATTTGTTTATATTTTGAAAGTTTGTATTTATTGATTAAGAAGCTAATCTCGAAAGTAACTACGTACGTAAGGTAAGTACACATTTTTTTTTAATTAATGCATATTTCAAATTTTATCAAATTTAATTTAAAAAAATATGATGGTGCTTCTTGAGATAACAAAGCGAGGTAATTACGCTAAATACAATTCTAATTTTAGACAATGCATACGTGTTAGTGTGTTAATAAACAGTATTTCAAATTTTAGGGAAAACAAACAAGTAGTTTTTTTATTTAAGATTTTCGAATTTTCGTCGACCGCGAGGAGAGAGTTTTTTTCTGATTTTTTCTGATTTTTTTTAATCCATCGAAAAAATGCAATAACTCTTCCTGGCATAAACCGAGATTCTCGTTCAAAATTAGCAGACTTTATACCGTAACAAATTATAAATGATCAAATTTGAAAATCTTAAATAAAAAACAAACTACTTGTTTGTTTTCTCTAAAATTTGAAATACTGTTTATTAACACACTAACACGTATGCATTGTCTAAAATTAGAATTTTATTTAGCGTAGTTACCTCGGTTTGTTATCTCAAGAAGAACCAATATGATGCTTATGCACTAATGTTACCGTGTTGAAAAAAAATATCATGGTAACATAAGGGCATAAGCACCAAAAATATTTGTGTAATTTAATTTCTCATAGTATTTTTCTTTTCAGGTATTTTATTAAAAATGGCTGGAAAATCTGCAATTTCAACTCGCAGTAAATATGAAATGAACTTTTCAGGTCCACCTCTACCATTAAAAAAAACCGAGCCACCAATTTACCGACAAATTATCCAATATAGTTATTATTTAATAAATACTTATCCCCACCGTTCAAATTTTGCTATTTCTAAATTAATAACAAAGGAAGTAATCGATATTTGGAAAGCTGTTAATCCACGTTTACCTTTATTAAATGAAATGACTATTATAAAAAAAGTTAGTATACTATGCTTCAAGAAAGCTAAAGAAATAAATAGAAAATCTCTCCCTGCTTCCCAAAAGAAATTTTTGATAGAAAAACTGGATTCATTATTTGATATTTCATCCTGCTCTTGCAAACTGCCAGTTTTAAGTTGTGACGACTATCATGTAAAATGCCATGAAGAAAACTGCAAAATTCAACACATTATTTGCACTTGCCCTCTTCAACAGAAAGTAAGTTATTTTCTATTTTTTGTTTTTCCAATGTCTTTATGAGACAGCCTTATATCAAGACCAATTTCCATATTTTATTATTATTCAAATATATAAACCATTTTTCCATTATATTTTTCATGCAAATTAATTTTTATATTAATCTATTTAGATGTATTTTTAATAAAAATAAAATTTGACTTTTCAGGTTCCAGTTGAGGATCGTGAATACCTAAAGGATCAGAGAAGCAAAATAGGGCCCAAGGGCACTTTTCAGCTTGGCCCAGTAGATAGAAATGCTCTAAAAAAAAGTAAAAAGCAAGTAAATGTGTTAAGAAAAAAATTACATTCATCACCTTCAACATCAAATGTCCAGGATAATGTTTCTTCCCCCTCCTACTCATCTTCTCCAAATGAAGAACCAGAAGAATATTTGCAGCCAAATACTCAAACAGGGCCTTATAGCCTTATCAAATTTCCAAGATATGCTCTCGAATTAGTCAGGGGGGGTATATCTTCTAATCTTGGAGCCAGCCTTGCCAATGCCTTTCTCTTAGATTTGAAAGCTGCGGGCCTTCTTATACCCAATATTAATATGAAAGATATTATTATTGATAAATCTAAAGTCACTAGGGCAAAGACTAAAGTGAAAATAACTGCCCAACAAAAACATGATGAAAGTGTGGAAAATATTATATGTATTGGAGTTGATGGGAGAATGGATAAGGACACATTGATGTATAAGGAAATTGTGGATGAAAATAGACAGAGAATTATGAAAAAAACTAAGGGACCAGAACACCATTTAACTTTTACAAAAGAAACAGCATGTGAAAGTAAATATCTGACACATAGAGTTCTTCCTAATAGTGGTGCAACAGGTGCTGTTCATGCAGATCAAGTGGTGGATGTTTTGCATGAATTCCACAGTGAGAACAGTATCAAGGCTATACTTGTTGACAACACTAATACCAACACAGGTTGCGAAGGTGGAATGGTTGCAATTTTAGAAAAAAAACTTTTTAAAAATCTTCACACAATTGGTTGCTCTTTGCATCATAATGAACTACCTTTCAGAGCCCTTTTTAAAAACATAGATGGTTGCGCAAAGGGCCCTACAACATTCAGTGGCCCTCTGGGGAAATTATGCTCAAATGATTGCCATGATTTACCCCAAATATCATTTTCCACTATTAGCAATCCTCTAGAGTCAATTTTTAAAATTGATGAAATACATGATCTTAGTTCTGACCAAAGACTCCTTTATGAATACACAGTAGGTATTTCTAGAGGTAAGGTTGACTCTAGATATGCCTCCTGGAAAATTGGTCCTTTAAACCAAGCAAGATGGTTAACTTTGGCCATCAGGCTTATGTGTTTATGGACTCGTGGTGCATACCCACAAAGGCACACAACAAAACTACACTATGTAGTAAATTTTATTGTAAATGTGTATGCCACTTCTTGGTTTGAAATTAAAAGAAATAGTAAATTCCACAATCAGCAAGTGCACATTTTTAATATGATCCAGAGGATTAAGGAGCAGCCTCAGGAAATCCAAGATATCACATTTAGAAATATACAAGGTAATACATTTTGTTTACTGCCTGAAAAATTTCTATATTCCATGGTTAAATCTGAGGAGATTGAAGTAAGAGAAGAAGCTTTAAAAAGAATTTTGGCCATTAGGTAAGTAATATTGATTCATATATTTCTGACTCAATTATTGATTCCAATTTATAGAATGATTTTTAAAGATTATATCTAATTTCACCATAATTATTAAAGCAGTACAGATTGGAATTTTTTAATAATTCAATTAATTAATTTGTTCTTTCAGGAGTGAGGAGTCAACCAGAAAAAGATTAAAAAGAATACCACCTATTAATTTTAATGCCACACATTGGACACAATTAATAGATTTAAAATTATGCGGCATTTTTGAACCACCATTGACGGAAGATTTTACTGAATCTGAACTTCGAGAATCGTTGATGAATGGAACCAAGCTTGACTTGCCAGATTTGCCCTCACATTCTCAGGGCGTGGAACGGGCAGTTAAGTTAATAACAGAAGCTTCACAAACTGTATATGGTTTTGAAGCAAGGCATCAACACATTACAGCCAAAGTTTTGAGTCAGAAATTGAGACCAGCATTTTTGTCTAAGGGGTCTTATATGGAGCAATTTGACTCTCTATATTAAGCTCCATTAAAATAGTGTTAGGTTTTTCCTTATTTCTTTGCTTGTTATATTTTCACTTATAACAGAAAAAAATCATTTTTTTAGGTATTCAAATATTAGTGTTTAATTCATAACGTTAAAAGGTAGTTTACAAAAGCAGATACCGAAAATGAGGGGGGGGGGCAAATTTTCAATTTGAAGATTTCTTTAATTCATATCATTTTTATAAAATAAAAGGACATTCCCTGATTTTAAATGCTAAAATTATTTGGTTTTCACACCAATATTCAAGCAAATCTTGCAAAAACGAGGAATTTTCAGTATATTCTTGTCTACGATCTTTGATACCAAACGCTCAAAAGACCGCTGAAGTTTTTGATCTAATTTTTTGCATGAGTATTTAATAGGTCTATATACAACTTTCGGTACGTGCCTTTTTTTAATATTTAAAAAAAAGTGTAAAATCGACCCACCCTAATATATATATAGTATGCATTTTTATTCAATCAAACATTATAGGTTACAATAAATATATTTCGGTTGTACTCTTCACAGACGGTCAACCTCTTCAGACCAAAGAAGTCTTCTTTGGTCTGAAGAGGTTGACTCTCTGTGAAGAGTACAACCGAAGCATGTATGGACATATGTAGCCAATAATGTCTGTATAAATAAAAATGTATACAAACACTTGAGTTTAAACGGATTTACATCTACAGAAACTAATACAATACGTGTACTATATATATATATATATATATATATATATATATATATATATATATATAAATGCTCTTACTCTGGTGAAGGCCATTATGAGTTCCATCTAGCATCAAGGTAAGGCTTTTCCTAAAAAATAATTGAATGCTTTCAATTATTAGTATCGTAATTTAAAATAAAACATAACAATATTTATAATGCGATACAGCTTTCCTACTGCTACTAGCGGAGTTTATAGCTCAATGGTAGAGCGCTAGGTGGCAGTAATCTTGCTAGATCTAGACACGCTGATGAGTTGTAGAGACGACAAAACACTTGTCTGTTGATAACTATATATTTATATCGCTATAACAGTTTAACTGAATTTACCGGTGTTGGATAAGGTTACGCTTGCAATATTAAATTAGAAGTTCCATATATTGTGAGATAAACCGGACTTCTGCTTGTGGCCTGTAGTTGTATCTGCTTGATGATTAGGCGTCTTGCATTCTCCCAATACAACGTTGTGTTCTTTGATCACGCAACGTCGCAAGTCATCGAACGATAATTTGTCTCGAGTCGGTAGCTGGGCAGAAACAACACATATTGAACGTAATCATCGATCAGTTTATGTGCAGAACACTAATATAATTTGTATGAAGCACACAAGCCTCCTTTCGTAATTTGTTTGCAATGAAAATTCTACTAAAGTCTCTATCAGAATGTGTACTGAAGATTGCACTAAGGTATTTTCCACTTTGTAAAAGAGTTAATTTTCGGAGTAGGGAGTTAGGCTCGGGGTCTACGTTCGGTAAGGTTTCTAAGTATTGTTTACTTCACCTAGCCGTGGCGAAAGGTGTGTGGAGATTCCTAAACCTTCCGCTTATATAAGAGTTGCTGTTAATCTATGGCAGAGCCGGACTATTGTGGTGTTTGGTTATTTTTCTCCGCTCTATTGCTTACATTTTACCCATCGATTATAGACAAAGATATTCGATTCTCATAGGTCAACTTTTTTTCTAATTCTTAATATTTTGTTTTCATAACCCTTTTTCTCATTCAAATTTAGTCAGCATATAATATGACCATCATTTTTCTTATCAGCAGTTATAGAGTCATAGACTTTTTACAAATGTCTAAACCATCCCAGACAAATAATGTTTGTTCCTGAAGAGAATTTCTCATGTACATTATCATTCAGATTACTGGACCTGACTAGCTATGGCCATAAAATAGCTTTTTCTAATATTGTAATCTTCTCAATGGGAATATTTCTGTTTTGATTATAGCGGCAGCTATAAACGTAACTTATCTGGGATGACTAGGGAAAATTCGTTATTTTCTTTCTCTTTCTTTAATAAAAGATGGTCGACAGTGATTAAGTGAAAACTGTAGTTGAACAAGATTTCTGTTTGACAGCCACATAAATCGAAGACATTCTAAAGATTTCCAAATCGAGAGTTGAAAATGAATTGTATAACCTCGGTTATGTTTCTAAACTTGATGTTTGGGTTCCATATAAACTGAGAGAAGAACACAAATGAATTAACTTTTTGGCTAACCCAATACGCACACACAAACATACACACACACTCACACACACACACACACACACACACACACACATATATATATATATATATATATATATATATATATATATATATATATAATTGTGAAAGTAAATTTTCTTAATCATCGTTTAAATTTAAAACTTATAGAAAGAGGCAAAATGCCTTCAGGAACCATGTGTTAGATGTAAGTATTCTTTTTATTAAAATCAAAATATTTTTATTTTTAATCCTGACCTTTTTTCTAATAATTTCGCTCGGTACAACAAGCCTTAGCAGAAATTTAAACACATAAATAGGTGTGGGGTAAATAAGGGGTGGTGGCAATGTCGAGAGGTTAGTGAGGGTTGGACGTGGGGCGTGTGTTGATTGTTTGGCAGGGTGGGTATTTCGACTGATATTGGCTGCGTCTTATTCTCAGACTTGAAACAAACCACCCAAAGACCTACAGAAAAAGACCCCCAGAATACATAAAATACACACACACAAAAATTAAAATAAATAAATACTCATAAATAAATGAAGAGCAATGCGAATAGCTCTACGCAGCAAGTCTCTAGAGAAAAACGCAATAATCTCCGAGAAAATGCACAAGTCATTTTATTTTGTAAGAGTCCTTCCTGGTCTTATAGAAGTGGTGTCCTGATGTTATGTGGACTAACGGTGTTAATGTCTATTTTAAATATGTACTTAGAATCGCGCATTGTTGGAAATAGCTATAAATTTGAGAAGTTGATTTTGTAAACATCTTTAGAATTTAAAACTTAAAGAAAGAGGCAAATGACTTCAGAAACTATGTGTTAGATGCAAATATTATTTTCTTCATTCAAATCAAAATATTTTTTCTTTTATTTTGACCTTTGTTGTTATAATTTAGCTCGGTATAACGAGCCCAATCAAAGATTTAAACATTTGAAAAATAATATTTGCATTAACACATGGTTTCTGAAGGCATTTTACCTCTTTCTTTAAGTATATATATATATATATATATATATATATATATATATATATATATATATATATATTGATTTATTTCGCCGGGACGTCGTTTTTATCAACATCTGCTATGAGTTTTCTAAATATAACAAATAAAAAATTACATCGCATGTCCCAGTGTGCATCTGTGAGTGTATGTGTATGTGTATGTGTGTATGTGTGTATGTGTGTATATGTCGATGTGTTTCTTGGAATTTTTGTGCTTTGTTACAATCCTTTAAAACAGTTTTTTATTTTTATTTTTTTATTATCTATTCATTACTAATATAACAGTAGATTTGGCATGGTTAATTTTAAATATTTTTGCTTTTATTTTAATATATTTTGATTTGTTTTAAGATTTGATCATTCGTGTGTATTTTAATGTTATTTTAAGCTTTCGTTTTTCAGATGAACAAAATTTAGGATAAATCTTTTTAAGATACTTGTTTGTTTTTATTTTTTATATCGTTTTTTTGTGTTATTATTGTTTGCTTTTAATTTTCGCATTAATTTTGATTTTATAGAAACCCTTTTCTACGGTTTAATACTTTCCAGGTATCACTTACTGTTTTGTCTTCCTTTGCAGTATTTTGGTTTAAGTTTGTCTTTGTTTTTATTACTTTATACTGTCTATTATTATTATTATTATGATTATTATTATTATTATTATTATTATTATTATTATTATTATTATTATTATTATTATTATTATTATTATTATTATTATCATTATTATAATAATCGTTGTTTTTTATTGGTGTTTAATTTTTAGTATTGATTGTTGTGTGTTTGTGTTTAGCCTTTGTAGTCGAATTTGGTTATTGTTTTTATTTACTTCTATTATTGTTGCATAACTATTGTTTTATTTGCGTGCATTGTAATGCTTACTTTTTGTTTAGGAGTCAAAATGGGCTCGGAGGTATATTTGATTTCATGTCTACATTTTGATATTACTTCTTATTTTCTGTTTAGTTGAGTATTCTGTGTTTGGTGTGTTATTATAACAACTATTCGTGTAGACATAGTGCGCATATCTTTGATACGTTGTTATAGGTTGGTGCTGTTGTCATGGTTTCCCAGTATATTTAAAAGGGGATTTTTTTATATTTTAACCTCCATATGTATCCGAATGAAGTTCTATCTTTCATGACTTAATGAGAATGCGTATTTCCCATAGTCTTTGTTCGCAAAGTCTTTTTGTTGCTGCTATGTAATGTTTTTATTGTGTCGTTGTATATTACGTTTATCTCTAGACAATACCCTTTTACTGGACAGAAGTTTCATTTCTTCAATCGTGAGTATTTTGTTGCTTTTAATTGTTCTCTTATTATTCGCAGTATGTTTTCAAGTATTTGTTTTGTGTTAATAGACATGCAGAATCCGATAAAAGAAGCAGAAAAAGAAACATAATCGGGTTCAACGCACCATATATATTTATTAGAGGAAAAAATTGTTTACATTTAACGTAAAGCAATAATTTCTGTAAGGAATAGATTTCTCAAATTACTGATAGCATGTTAAAATATATGTAAAAACAGAAAGTACATATAGCACTAGACTTTCTTCTACTTGTAGTGGTAGGCTTGTAGGCTGAATGGACTTGGCGATTGATAACATTTAAATGTGATCAACTGTTTGGACTTCAAATCTTGTCAATTCATAAATACAATTGTTATGTCTACCTACTTTGATAATTCCTAGCAGACAAAACTGCCTGTGGATATATATATATATATATATATATATATATATATATATATATATAATTTTTATTAGATAATAGGTAAAAGTACACAGACCCATATTTAAACGATAATGCTAATACAATATACGCGAATCTCAAGTCCTTCCATCAATCATAAAATATATTTTTTATTTCTATAAAACGTAAACTTACTAATAACAATAGTTTAAAGTATTTAAAATAAACTAAAACTTATAACACAACTTTCAAAATATGTGCGTATTATAATATTGAAATTAACATAATCAACAAGATACCAATAGTAATAGTTGAAATAAAACGAGAGAAAAACAAAGAAAAATACCACAATGACAAAAGTCTAAAATGAAGAGCAAAAATAAGAATTAAATTCGTAGAAAAGTGACAAATATAACAAGAATAGCATAAACTACAATAATAATAATAATAATAATAATAATAATAATAATAAGAAGAATGATAATAATAATAACAATAATAATAATAATAATAATAATAATAATAATAATAATAATAATAATAATAATAATAATAATAATAACGACAATATTAATATAATAACAAGAAATATCAATAACCCAGACAGTAACACACATTACTAAAATAGAGAAAAGAGAGTTAATAATAAAAAATACAAAAAAAGACCTTTAGTGGAAAATTACCGCACATTATCCTTTGCCACAATATTTTCACATGTATCTTGAATAACAAAATATATTATATAGGAGAAACCGTTCTTTAATTAAAAGTATGATATTATAATCATAAAATCACATGCAATAATAAAAAGACAGATGCAGTACATCATTATCGAACCATTAATGTGATCTTAAAGAAAGGGAACAGTCCCCTATAGTCGAATAGAAAATATTAAGATGGTTCACAACATGCAGATATTTAAACGACTAAGTAGATCATGTTTGAGCAAGAACTTAGAAAATTTTAAATTGTGAATGTGTCAAAAATGACTAAATCGTAGAAATGAAATAACAACTAACTATAAACACAGAATTAATTTTACTTCTAGATAAATAGTAAAAGAAAAATTAAAAATCAAAAATTAAAATACTAAATACAAACATTATAACTAAAAATAAATCCAAATATGATGAAGTAGGTATGAACTCTCTTAGATTTAAATCTTACTACATATATTCAACAATACGTGAAAATAGTATAAGATTAACATATAGCATAATACAAGCGCACACTGCTATTGTAAATACTGATGTAGATACTGAAAATGTGAGTACCGTTATTTCTTTTATTTGTAAAATGTTGTCCGTTCCATAGCAGAGCGAGTTAAGTGTAATACATGTGCGTTCGTGAATTACTATATTTATAGATTATCAGTAATGTATTAGTGGATTAGGTAAAAACCTATAGTGCTGATATTGTATCAATTACGATATTTCGTAATTTAAGAATGCTACTGTAAAATGAAGAGAAACCGGTGTTTACCCAGATATGTGCCGTATTAAATTTGTACACACGGTGAAGATGATTAGTGTGAGAGGACCTCCAGTAAAAGAAGAAACTCTCCTTTCATTTTCCTGTAAATTTGACTTATAAAAAAAAAAAATCTCAAACGAGATTTCATATAAAAAAAGTGCTTGGAAGTAAAAAATAGTTCGAATCGTGCGACCGTCTGGACAGTTATCTTCTAAAATGATAATTCCGTTAGGATTAAACGTATACTATGTGGATACTAATCAAGATGATAATTAAAATACTTATTATTAAATAATTATATATATATATATATATATATATATATATATATATATATATATATATATATATATATATATATATTGTATTGTAGTTTCCTGCGTTTAATATGTAACCGCTACTTTCAATCATTTTAAATAGTGTAACGTGATGCCTTAAATAGTCGATGAAATCATGATGAGAAAATATTTTGTCTTAACAGTTGGTAAATTGTAGTAGAATGGGAGCGATGTATACAAAACTATGATTTTTTGAGAGAAAGAGAGATAGATAGTGTGTGTGAAAGTGATTTTTAAACAGTCGATCGATTAAGTCAGAGTTGTACCTGGTCTGCAGATACTCATACAAGACGTGGATGTTCTCTATACCCACCATAATAAGGATATCATAATAATGGTCATATGGAATTATGAAGCAACAAAACCGACCAGTAATGGTGTCGTAGAATTTAATAAATATTTATACCAAGGAAGTCCATAAATTCTCCGCTTATTTCAGCATTGCTTCCGGTCCTGTTCGGGTAATGTTGAACATTCAAGAAGGTAGAAAAAGGACCTTGAGTTTACTTTGGACAGACTCGTAACTCTCGCTTCCCATATTTTGTCTTTTAGCCATCACATTTCATGAGCGATATTTTGGACAAAAGTGGAAAAATTACTGTTTTATGGGTCGGATTCTATCCATCTAAAACTTATCTTGGCTAGTTTTTGACATTGAGTTGTTCAGCTTCTTACATCAAGTGGCTCTATGCCTTGTATGGAGCGATTTCCATTAAAAGAAATAAAAATTTGATAGGAGAGCACTGCGTAGACCCTGATGTTAACGAGACTGCAAACAGGATCCACAAAAACGCCAAAAACAGTATATAACATTCTTTTAAAGTTTCGTAAAAATCTTGAGAGAAAAAATCTTGACTTGAAGAAAAACGACCTTTTCCAATTGGCAGTAAATACACACCATAGACAAATGTTTTACACACATACATCGTAAAAGCACATCCGTTCTAACTTTTGTCTGTTCAACAGCAAGTTCGGCAATATTCCTAAATAGGAAGTTATTCTTTCATTTTCATAAATTCAAAAAACGACTCATTCAAAATAACTCGATTTGCTGCCAGGATCGTTTTCACATCACTTATCATGAAAAAAGGAAATATTTGAATAACCCGACACGTCTCGCCTTAGCTGTCCCGGATGTTTAAAATAGAAACATTATAGAATCGTAATTGCCTCGGCCGGCGTTGGTATCCGTTATTATTGGAACAGTGTTTGAATCATCTCGTTTTCACCGATGAATGGCGCAAAACCCACGCGTTATTTTACGGGGCCGTTCAACCCCACTTTTATTACGCTCGTATGTTTTAATCTCTTCATTTTTTGCATTTATTCTAACTACTAATATTAAGCAAACCAATCTTTTTAAATATTATATATTGTCTCTATAGACAGAAGAGACCGTTTCGTCAGTCGAAGCACTACGAACAATAGTATAAAAATGATAACCCGCTGACTACGTGGGTGGAAGAGGAGCGGATATCGAACTGTTGGGTATCTCCATTCGACGAAAGATGAATGAGAGTGATATCAACCATGATGAAGCCAATGCAGTATATGATTGCCAAGCGAGATGTTCACTTTGCTTCGTAAAATCCAGCGTACAATGCGCATTCATGAATTAGCAATTACGAAATTTCAATGATTGCGTTGCGCAGTAAACGTTATATTTAAATACCGACATTTTCTTACAAGCATTTACTTACGGCGGGCGAGTTATCAGCATAATAGATATCAGTTAAGACTATGGGATTGGCTATGCTGAGTTCGATTATATCAGATCGATAGTAGTCATTTCCGTATTAATACCGTTGGAAAAGGTATTAATTTACAACTTTCACTCGTCTATAGGAAAAATAGCACCTTGTATCCAATTAATCGTTTATATTGAAACGTCTACTACCAATATTTTTGTAATGTTATATCTTATAACATAACATATATTTGGGAAAAAAAGCTTGCGCCTGTAACCCCCGTTCCTTTCCCTCTTGTCCACTATACCAGTTCGTGCACAGGTCTGACTGAATATTGTCTGTGAAGCCAATGTTTGTCCAACTTGCACTTAAAGTAGTTTATGTCTGTTACGTCGATGACCCAGTCTGGCAGAGAATTCCAATTGTTCACAACCCGTATCCCAAAAGAATACTTTCTGATGTTTAGCCTACTACGCTTCTTTTCCAGTTTCAGGTTGTGACCTCTTGTTCTGGTGATCTTGCTGAGGGGTAACAGCTTCATCCTGGTCCATGTTGTCTTTGCCTGTGAGGATCTTGAACGTCTGGATCATATCTCCACGTTCTCTTCTATAGTACATGGACGGGAGCTTCATGTATCTCAGCCTATCTTCGTATGGCGGGTCCACAATAGAAAAAGTATGAAGGATTAACCCGCCTTGCATTAAAAGGGAGTTTTGTAGAACTTCGTTTGTTCGTAGATCCTGTTGTTGTTAGAGTGTTGACCTCATCGTTGTCCTAGCGGCTTCTGTGGGAGAATTAACACAGTATAAAACTGATATACATTTCTTTTATTTTAACTTTGTTGTAATGATGACATAACACACTTTGCGAACGTGTCACCGGCTAATGTTTGCGGGATGTGTTTGCGTAACTGCAGTTGTTGTGGATTTGCCCAGAAGCGTGTCTGAATTGCGCTTGCTTATCCCGACCGCATAAACAACTAACACTGTTTCTATTTCACTCTCCAAACTAAAAAAAAAAACAACAAGACAAACTACTCATATTGATTACATTTTCCCTCGGGGAAAAACATAGCTATTGCAACCGATAGAGACAGCCATTTTATTTTACAAACTAAAGCCATGAAAAAATAAGTACAATATTACCCAAGTGAAATTGCTAGAATAGCTAATAGTTAATTGGTTGAAATTGATAAAAAATAATTTATTATGAATATATAAATAATAAGACATGCAATTATTAAATGTTAATAAGATGTTCATATTTAGCTCTCAACACCATGTGGGTTCGTATCTCTATACTTTGAAAAATTATTTTTAATTCAACTCAAAATTGTAAAATAAGATGGCTGCCTCTATAAGTAGAAATATCTATATTTTTCTTCGAGAGAAAATGTAATCGATGTGAATTAGGTTTTTAATGTGATTTTTATTTGCTGCTTTACAATGTAATTTTCTGAAGTCTTACTTTGATTTTCTCAGGAGCCTATAGTCGAATAATCCGAATTTGACATACTAATTTCGGGTTAGTCGTCTATGAGCGAAACGGTCCATAAAAATGTACCTAAGTTTTCATTTTTGAAAAAAATGGACGGTAAAATGAATAAAATCTCGGTCACTGAAATTTAGCCTGATATTCTTTCTCTCTCTCTCTCTTTAATTTTCTTTTCTTTTTGTTTTTGCTAGCGATGGCCCATCGTACCGGATTCCAAACATTCACCAGCTATTTTATACACTCCAACCGAGAGATCTTTTAAAAATTCTAACCGTCTCTTTAAGTGCAATTGCTGTATCTTTCTTGCACTTGGTTCATCGGGTATATTCGCCAGCTAGTTTTTCAAATTCTTTTTCATTAGTCCGGTTGCTCCTACAATTACTGGGATAATGGAGATCTTCCTAAGATTCCAATTTTTTTTCATATCGTACATAAGACCTATGTATTTCGTAATCTTTTACCTTTCACCTCTGTTTAAGCCAGCATCATTAGGGACACTGACTTAAACTAGGGTTGCAACTTTCTCCCTTTTTTCCCATATCACTATGTCAGGTTTAACAGCTCCGTTTTCTAGATATGTAGCTGTAGGGATTGCATAGTCATAGTGGATGGTGTAGAACTTATTTCCAACTGTTCTTTCTGGTATATGCTCTCAGAACTTGTAGCTACACTAGATATTTAACTTTTTACATATAGTCCAGTGAAGGTATGTGTATACTTAGGAAGCATTTCTTCGTTGATGCCTGTTTGATAAAACAATTTTGACAATTCCTGTTTTTTTTATCATTATTTTCAAGTTGGCAGACCAACGATCTAATGTTCTGTTCAAGTGTGAACAGGAACTCGCCAAAACTGCAATCGTTTTTGACCTCCATGAGCCTTCATAAGCACGTGATGAGTTATGCAAAAGAAAATTGGTGTATTTGTTAAGAAAGACAATTAAAACAATTTTTTGTATTTTACTTTTTTTTGATTAAACGCATTTTAGTATACTTTCTACCTCTTATATCGAGCTTGGTTGATGGTAGTTTTGTTTGCACGAATGAGTAGTCCTTCGATTATGGGGAGGCGCAGGTTGCAATTTGAGACTGCAAAGATGACAATGTTTTTTACAAATATGGTTTTAAAATCTTTTTAGGGGTGTCATGTGCGACCAGATGTTTGTGAATGGAGCTATGGAAGGAGAAGAGATGCTATGTACTTCTGTGAGAGATACTAGTTTTAGTCATACAAATATATGTACTGTTTTTGGAGACATTCTCCAATTGGTCATTTGAATAAATTAACCAATTTTAATTTGTGTAACTTCTCACATGCCTGATGAAGACTCATGGGAGTCGAAACCGTTTGCAGTTTTGGCGAGTCCTGTTCACACTTGAACAGAACATTAGATCTTTGGGCAGGCAACTTGAAAAAATGGATAAAAAAACAAACAGGAATTGTAACAGTTGTTTAATCAAACATGCATGTATATATATATATATATATATATATATATATATATATATATATATATATATATAGAGAGAGAGAGAGAGAGAGAGTGAGTGAGTTAGTGAGAGTGAGTGAGTTAGTGAGAGTGAGTGAGTGAGTGAATGAAAGCGAGAGAAAGAGAAAGAGGAAGAAGGAAAGATAGAGTTATTCAGCGCAGAGCTCCTTAGGCGAATTTGCCGGCTTCAATTTGGTAGACAATTTTCAGTAAACCATTTATAGTAGACAATGATATAATGAAAAGATGATACAATGCCGCGCTGGTTATCATACTGAACCACCCGAGACCTCTTACCGATGGGGTCGATTTAGTGATTATTTCAGAAGACCGCCAAATTCAATTAATGATTGTCAAGTTGAATGTGGCTCTTTTTTGTTTGACCTGTCCGCCTTTTACTTTAGAACCAATCCAATAGATTGAAATTAATCGAGAAATCAAAGTCAAAGGTTAGCGCTCCACTAGAAATTCAACTCAAAATGCGAATGTCTTTAAAGAGTATGGCCAATATTTATGTCATGAACATCAAGATCATGACCTTTTACCAATAATATCTAGTTCGTTTCTCTATTAATCGATCTTACAAGCATTTATTTATGACTAGCAGGGCCATCTGACGTAGCCCGGCTATTATATAAAAACACATAATAATAACTTAGAGGTTGAAGTTTCAATCTTCCCTACAGGCAGTAATAACTAAGAATAATATAATCAATTAATTAACAATTCTGCCCGGATGTATTGATGGAAAAAAACACTCTACTCCCGGTACAGTTCAAAATTTCGTATTATGATCTCCAAGTTCCCCTGAAAAAAGTCAGAGGTTGCATCGGCCGAAATGTTGTGAAAATGACAAAGCACTGGCATTACATTTAAGTTTACTTGTTCCAGCCTAACCCCACCCCATAATACTTATAATAGAAATCAATTGTAACGAGCAGTCTAAACTTATCCCAAAAATTGTCCCCCACCCTAAATTTTAATTGATTAAGTAGGACAACCTAGAGGTATAACTATACTTTGGGCTTGTCTTACTTAATTATTTAATATTTTAATAGCTTAATCATTTAATTATTCATCCAATTATTCATCCGGGCTTTATTTAATAAATTTGTTAATTATTTTATTAATTAATTACTTATTTTAATTATACTTTTAACAAACTAGATAGCCCTTTTAAACTTTTAGAATATTTAATTAGTTAACGCTAGTCTCTGCCCGACCCTTACTCACTCAACATTTAAACTTCAGATCTCCATTCATTGGAATTCCAATCTTTGCAACGGAAATCCTATTAAACTTCGAAATTAGTTTGCCCTCCGTCCAAAATCCGTTTTTAACGATGGCCCATTTTCTTTTCTTTCCAAATAATATTTACACTCAATTGACCTGTTTCTTCACCCATGGCCAATCCCTACCCATATTATACCCACCACACCCCTATCACTTGAAACTTACCTCCCCCTCCCTCCTTTCCTTCCAACAACAACCACGGCTTTTTCAACTGACCCTACTACTCTCCCCCCTCATGCTTCACTATTTCTTCTCTCAAGCCCACCTCCTAATTTAGCTTCGCTTTTTAACTTAGGGATCTTTTATCAGAATCCCTTGAATATTTCACCACTAAAGTCATCTACTTTTCTACTGTTGGCCCAGGAAGATTTTAGAATGGCCAGATTTCTCATATCAATTCCGTTTAAGTGCGCTCCATCAACGATTTAAATTTGACTTCTCCCCATTGGAGTTACTTCATTTTGAACACTTTTTCGTACTGCCTCTACGAAAAAAATTGTTTTATCATTCTTCAAAATCTCCTTTTCATTGGACACTTTAGTAACGGACAATTACCATCTGGACAAATCCCATATCTTTTTCACACGAACTCTTTTTCACTCACTTTTAATAATATTTTTTCAAATGTTTGAACTTTGGCTTTTCCACAACCAACTCATCTATCTGTATATCTCCTCTGATGATAAGATTTTGATCTTTGAAAAGCCTTGGCTTAAGGAAAGAACAATAAATATTAGTTTATTAAAGAATATACCTTGCATTGAACAATCTAAATTTGAAATAAATCTGGACTTTCGTACATGTTTATCACTCTTATTTCTTCTACCTTTATATATATATATATATATATATATATATATATATATATATATATATAAAATATTTGTTATTGTTTATATTTTTATCTATGGACGTATACGTTTCGTCTCTTTTCAATCAAGACTCATCAGCATAGAAGTACGACTATTCACCACCGGTCACACGAATCGAAACCTTGGACTACAAGTATTTTTTCAACCTACAGTCCAACGTCGCTAACCGCTAGGCCAGTTCTGAACAGCTTATAAACAATGATAATTTTAACACATTAACGGCGGCGAAAGCGTACAGGCATTCAAACTTCTATAAGCGAAAGAACGATGCATAAAGCAAGTGACGCTACGCTGTGTTACTACTACCATTTTACAGTGCTCTACTTTTTTAACGAGGAGCTTCAAATATAAAATATTTGTTCCCACACATGGAATTATGGTCCCGTTATATTCATGTGGTAACATATATGTATCTAATCCTTTTATCTATTTGCATTTCTAATCATTGATAATTAGCTATAATTATTAATCTAAAATATTCCTGAATTAAAACACTGACCGTTCTTTTGTTGTTTCAGCCAGTTATTTTCTTTTTTTCAGGTTTTTAGTCATGTTATACCTCATTTCTCTCTCTCTCTCTCTCTCTCTCTCTCTCTCTCTCTCTCTATATATATATATATATATATATATATATATATATATATATTAATAAAGAACAGGAAAATCAAGATATAATGTATAACTTTTAAATTAGAACCTATCATGAAAGAATTGATGCTCGATATACGAGAACGAGCAATTATATAGGCACTTAAAATGAGAATAAAGATTGTAAAAATACAACATCTATTACGTCCCCAGTTGCTCAAAACAAGGTGTTTCAAATAAAAGAGAATTATTTTATTTTCTTAATCGATGGCTTTTAAATAATGAAATCTCATCATCAGAAGAATACAGAAAAGTAAGTTGGTAGAGTAATTTCTAAAAGTCATAATTTGAAAAAGATAGAAATATAATATAAGATGAATACAACTATAGAAAGTATAGAAAATGTCCAATGGAAAGAGAGAAAGCTGAAAATATATTAAAAAAAAGTTCATCGTTTAAGGCGTCATGAAAATTGTAGTGGCAGGTTCTAAAGTAGTCATCCAGGAATTGTTATTGTCAAAAATTGTAAAATTCGTTGAATTTGGAAAAAGTCAAACAATTAAAGGCCCAATTAATCAGGTTTGAAAAGGGTGCAATGTCAAAGTTTCAGATGTAAATTTTGTATTAAAAGCCATTTGAAGCATTCCCATAGTATATCCAGATATTGTTTATATGGAGTTCAATATAAAGCGATATAATAAGAAGTAGTTTCAGTTCGGGCTAAGAGCTGGTAAAAACAGGAAAGGTTGTTGTCAAAAATTGTAAAATCCGTTAGAATTAAAGGCCCAAATAATCCGGTTGGAAGAAGTGTCAATGTAAATGCTTTAATTGTTTGACTTCTTATTTGCATATTCTTTAAAATAATTACCTGTCATTAATTCACTATTCGTTTTTTTCCTGATTTCTTATTGGATGAATAGTTTCATGTTACTATTACACGCAGTTCTACATATGTATATTTCTTACATTGCGTATTATTGCATATTTGGGGGAGGGGGGGGGGTGAAAGTTCTATCACACACGCATGTGTATATGTTTCTATATATGTTTCTATATACACGATAATATCTTAAAACAGTACAAAGAAAGAAAAAAAATAAAATTGAAACCTAATGCTATATTTATTGCTTATACCCATCCGGAGACGAGTATTCTACTAGTATATATATATATATATATATAAAGTTAGGTATGTGTATATATTTATATTTTCCATGTACACGATAATCTCCTAAACTAATGAAAAGATCATTATGAATTTTGGAATATATATCCTAGGCAACAGGTAACATGGGCACAGTATTGTTTTGTTGGAAATTCTAACATTTAGGTGATGCATGTATATAAATTTAGGTATGTGTATATATTTATATATTTGTATATAAAGGATTGACTCGATCATTATGAATTTTGGAACATAGCTTCTAGGCGTTAGGGTGGGTAATGTAGGCTACATTTTGTTTAATTTTATTTCATGCAGAGGATGTAATGAGGAGGTGGAAGCTTTTCGTGAATATTTTGATACTTTCGATTTTCGTATAGATTTTAACAATAAGTATTAGACATCAATTAATAAATATTCTAGTTTCGTTGTATTTTAAAAATATATTATAGGGCATAATACGGTCACAACCTCCTATTAAAAAATTCAAATATTTCAGATGAGCACTGACTTTGATCAATCGTTATTAGACATGAATTAAACAAGATGCACTGAATTTCAATTTCTTCTTAAAACTCCTTAGGCCTAAGCCTGAAATTTTAGACATTTTATAGAATAAAAATCATGTAATGGATTTTAACCAAAATGGGAATAAGTATTCTAGACATATACTTTAGTATTATTATATTTTGATTTTTTTAAAATCTTCGTAAGGATACATAAAATTGGTGTAAAACTATTCAGTTAGGCGGATTCATTTTACCCGTTAATCGATGGGTATTCATCTAGTAGATATATTAAGTTAATACTTAAATTAGAGACATTTTCTAGAATTATAATCATGTAACGGATTTTGATTACATTTTTAATAAGGATTCTTGACATTTAGTAGTGTATATCTCTGTCTTTATGAAGTAAGATATGTTTATATTAGTATGTACAGGATTAACCCCTAAGCTAATTAATCGATTATTATTAATTTTAGAACACAGTTGCTAGGCGTAAAGTGTTCAAATACGGACCATATTTAGTGCAATGTAGTTTAATACAAACGAGGTAAAAAAAGAGTCGAAACCCTTCGTGAAAATTCAGATACCTATGATTTTTGCGAAATTTAACAATAGATATTAGACATCAATTAATAGATATTCCCCAACTGTCAGTTTTTTTTAATAGTAATTTAAAGGGGGTTTAAAGAGCCTAATTAAGGTCACAATCCTCAATTTGAAAATGCAATTATGTCAGATTCTCATTGATTTTGATCCATTGTCATTGGACACCAATTAAGCAAGATATCCTGAAAAACAATTAAGGCTAAATATTTTCTAGAATCAAAATCATGTAATAAAATGTAATCAAACATGGAATAAGGATTATAGATATAGGGTTTAGTAGCATTATACCATGATTTTAATCTTCGTAAGGGGGCATGAATGTGGTACAAAACTATTCATTTCGAGGAATTAATTTTACCCGTCCTGGAACAGGTATTCGTATAATATCTATATAAAGTTTGATATGTATATATGTTTAAATATTTGTATGTATAGGGTTCACTCCTAATCGAATCAACTGATCACTATGCATTTTGAAACACATCTGCTAGGCGTAAAGGGTCGTCATGTGAGCTATATTTTGTTTAATTTAGTCTTTTGCAAACGGAGGTAAAATGGTGGGGTGGAAGCCATTCGTAAATATTCAAATACCTCCGATTTTTGTAGAAATTTTAACAATAAGTATTAGACATCAATTAATAAATATTTCCCAAATTTAAGTTACTTTGGGATATTTTAAAGGAATTTTAAGGGACATACTATGGGTACAAACTTCCATCTGAAATATTAAAATATTTCAGATTTGCATTGAATTTGATTCATAGTTATTAGAACACAAACAAGATTCCCTGAATTTCAATATATATGAAATTCACACACACGCATACACACACACACACACACACACACACACACACACATATATATATGTGTGTTTGTGTGAGTGTTTGTGTGTGTGTGAGAGTGTGTGTATATGTTGCATTTTTTTCAAAGATATATGTTGTATTATTAACCTTTACAATAGTCTCCCTAGATGGATTCAAATCGACTCGGCATAGTTATCACCTTGATAAGTTCCATATAAATATATTATTATTAATTAGTTTTATTCTGAGTTATAGACCAAATGATCGACATGAAACACCAGCTTATGTGAAAAATGTCCCGTTTGATAATCATTGTATGAATCAGGTAGAATTCAAATACATTCCTTGCAATGATTTGCGCCAATTCCGGCATCTTCTATCATTGTGAATTCAAAATGTCAAAAATTATTATTACAGACACTTTTCAACAACTGGAATACTATGTAATGTTTTAATTGAAACGTTCCAACTAACCGTCTCGGGAAAGTTCCAAATAACCCTATGTACTAGAATTATCATCACAGATAACGACCACAATAGTAAATTGAAAAGATTATTCGTTTACTTTCCCATTTCAATTTCTCTCTCGCTTTACTACTCTCTCTCTCTCTCGCTCTCTCTTAAACAATCAACGTACACAATACGACATTCTTGTGTTGCTTATTTACAGAGAAAAATGAATATTTTCAAGATAGGTAAAATACATAAATCTTTCTTCGTAGAAGACACACTTCTGTGCGGACATCATATATGAGAAAGCTTATAATAACATCATTACACACATTGTAGCCGAGTTGTAATCAGCTTTTCCATTTCAGCTCAAATGTCAATGTTTCAAGAAATTCGTTTTTCTCTCTGTATCCCTCTCACTCTTTCTCTCTGTCTCTCTCTGTCTCTCTCTATCTCTCTCTCTCTCTCTCTCTCTCTCTATATATATATATATATATATATATATATATCTACGTATATAAGCCTTAAAATCATCTTGCACTTTAGTGCGATGGAGGAAGAACTGAAGAGTCAGAGTGTTGTCGCAGAGTCCATGTTTCTAATAGCAATGGCTGCGGCTGCCTCATCGTTTTAGCGACATTCTGCTTCTCTGTCTTTTCCGTTCACTTATTTTCCAAATTGTTTTCCCTCGAACCGCAATTTCAATCTACGAACGTGTTCTTTCAATTTGGCTTCACACCCACCCCCTCCTTGAACACCATAGTTTGTGTCCTTTGAACATAGAAAATCTTACTTATTCGAAGTCAGCGTAACTCATTTCTTCTCGGTGTTGTCATGCTCCGTTTGCGGCCTGACACCTCTAACAGAACAGGATTTTGATCTTTCAACAGCTCGACCCGTGTGGCAGATATAAACACTATTTCATCTTTCTGCGCATCATGTCATTCCGCCGAAAAAGCAAGTATCACCAAGTTGTCGTTGTCGTCGTCGTCGTCGTTGTTGTCGTCGTTGTCGTCGTCGTTGTCATCGTCGTTGTCGTCGTTGTCGTCGTCATCATCATCATCATCATCATCATCATCATCATCATCATCATCATCATCATCATCATCATCATCATCATCATCATCATCATCATCATCATCATCATCATCGTCGTCATTTCTGTTCTTATCTACAACTATGAGCAGCGAACCTGTCCTCTAGAAATAACAGCAGTTTCTGATCCTGTTCACACTAACATCATTTTCATAATGTACTCACGAGCTATTTCCTAGAGACGTATTTAAAACCTGTACTCCTTATTTATCAGGTGAAATCCAGTGGGAGGACCACAGAAAGTTAGTCGACCATAAGACATCTGATGTTAAATGCACACACACACACACACACACACACACACACACATATATATATATATATATATATATGAATAAATATTATTTTCAAATATATTTTATATATATATAAGTTCTACACTATCGAGCTATTACAAAGATTTGCGTCCTAAAAAAATATTTTTAAAATTTTAAATTGAAATATATATATATATATATATATATATATATATATATATATATATATATATATAATATTTATAAATAAATATTAAAATATTAATATATATATATATGTATAGTACATACCAATAAAAATAGATCAAACTTAAAAATAGCAATAACTGACATAGTGTTTTGAGTTTTCCCATATAACTATCAACTACCCTATGTCCAATTCGAATTTGTCAAGTCATTATGATAGTATATGATACGTTCTGAAAGACAAAGTAAAAAGAGATGAGACATGTACTTGACGTTAGTTGGAAATCAAAATATTGTTAGATAATTTATATTGTTCGAAAAGTATTATAGTAACAGTATAAAATAAATAAATTACGAATGTTTTTGTAAGAATAATTCGACAAATTTAATTCATGATCAATTGTATTATTGATTTCTAAGACTGCATAGTGTTCGGAATATGCAAACCTGCTAATCTGCTCATCTGTTGTTCCAGTAAGCAGAGAATGTGAACTATATGCATCTTGAATGAATCAAATTAGTACGTATAATCTTGGTATTTGTAAGACCATAAAAATCCATACGTTAAGAGGTAAGAAGGAAAGTTAATTACGTAGCTTACTGTACCGGGTGTGACCCGGGAATAATATTATTTTTTTATGAATCATATAGTTCGAAAACTGTCAAATGAAATTTATTAAAACTAAATAAAGAGCAAAATGAATAATCGAAGCGACTCTTAACGAAACATTGTCTTATACACCAGTAAGACCGTTTTGTGATCGCTAAAGTCAAATATGCTAATCTGTTATTCCGTCAACAGAAAATATAAAATAAAGTCTTTGGAGTAGATAATTAACATACCAAAAAAGAACGTGTAAGTGAATAGGAATATCCCGTGTTTGGTAGAAAATAGAGTAGCTAATATACAATAGCAAGATCGGAGTATTAAATAATGACAGTGCTACGAACATATGTGTCTTATGAAGAAGTCTTCATGGTGAATGTAGGTGGCAGTGGTTGTAGATCTGAGCGTGAGAGTAAACATTCCTCCGATATTCTTAGGAAATGTCGAACAAGATAAAATGTAAAAATTAATGAACATGAACAAAGCAAACACTTTTGTTCCGAAAGCACGCATAAATAATTGGGTTCAATCGATTCCAAAGGAGATTTCCATATGCAGCCCTAGGAGAGAAGCTATTCCGGTCAATGAAATAGAGGAAAGTCTCGCTTTACCTTATTATATAGATTAAAGTGGTTAAGATGGTTAATGTAAATCCAGTATTTACTTTGTTATTCTTGAGTAAACATCTAAGTATTACTATTCATTGTATTGTATAGATGTAACACTTAAAGCAGCTTCGGATTTGTGAAATGTATTTTTCGGAGTGTGATTAAAGAAAAAAAACAAAAGTTAGTGCTTTATATAAGCATTTAACTATTAGCTTCCAGATAATGACACTTTTTCTTTTCTCACCACTTCTCGTCACATTCGCCTTTTATTGTCACTTGTTATATCATTCTAGGTAATGATCGGTTAAAACAAACGCACGCACACATACAAACACACACATACACACATCTTGCCAATAAGACATACATTTTCTTTCCAAGCCAACATTGAGATATTGTTCCGGCGACTTTTGTTTTCTATGACTGGCCTGTAATAATGTAAGCCAGGCGATTATTCGCTCGTTATGATGAAGAACGAATTCGTAGAGAAGCGATTACTCGACCAAAGGTGGACGACAATCATTGTTATCGAATTTCAATCAATTGATCAATTGAAATTAATTAAGCGCGTAGCGACAACATTTATCTGAAGAGAAATGAACGGACAATTAACAATTGTCTCACGGATATAACAACATTAGCGTGTTTGCTTTATTATGTTGTGCTATTAGACCAACCCAGCCAACAATATGACGTTACCACAAAATTATATGGAGGTTGATTTGTCTGTTTTAACGCCAAATCAACTCTTTTTGGGCTTATTTAATACATAAGCAATCTCCGTTGGCGGAAAGCTAAATGACTAACAATAATTAATGAATTAAACAAGTACCTGAAATCATCAATAGTAAGATTAATAAGTTTTCTTCTATTGAGACAAATTTCGATTGAGATCTAACAATATATGAAGAAGTACTTAAAAAAGTGGCTACACTAAGAAGTTATATTGCACGAAACAAAATAAAACATATTCGCCAAATCTAAAAGAAACAAAACATATTCTGATTAAACACCCCATATTGTTACCAATGTCGGACGAGTTTTCTTGAATTTCGTAATTAAGCTTTTCAGCATAAGTAATCCACTACACAAATAATTACATAAGCAATCTACTTCATTAATAAGCAATCCACTACACAAATAATTACATAATAAATCCACTTCATTACATAAGCAATGCACTACACAAATAATTACATAAGTAATCCACTTCATTACATAAAAAATACACTACACAAATCATTACATAAGTAATCCACTTCATTACATAAGCAATGCACTACACAAATAATTACATAATAAATCCACTTCATTACATAAGAAATACACTACACAAATAATTACATAAGTAATCCACTTCATTACATAAGCAATGCACTACACAAATAATTACATAAGTAATCCACTTCATTACATAAGCAATACACTACACAAATAATTACATAAGTAATCCACTTCATTGCATAAGCAATGCACTACACAAATAATTACATAAGTAATCCACTTCATTGCATAAGCAATGCACTACACAAATAATTACATAAGTAATCCACTTCATTACATAAGCAATGCACTACACAAATAATTACATAAGTAATCCACTTCATAACATAAGCAATCTACTACACAAATAATTACATAAGCAATCTACTTCATTAATAAGCAATCCACTACAAAAATAATTACATAAATAATCCACTTCATTACATAAGCAATCCACTACACAAATAATTACATAAGTAATCCACTTCATAACATAAGCAATCTACTACACAAATAATTACATAAGCAATCTACTTCATTAATAAGCAATCCACTACAAAAACGATTACATAAATAATCCACTTCATTACATAAGCAATCTACTACACAAATAATTACATAAGCAATCTACTTCATTAATAAGCAATCCACTACAAAAATGATTACATAAATAATCCACTTCATTACATAAGCAATCTACTACACAAATAATTACATAAGTAATCCACTTCATTACATAAGCAATACACTAAACAAATAATAACGTAAGTAATCCACTTTATTAACATAAGCAATACACTACACAAATAATTACATAAGTAATCCACTTCATTACATAAACAACCCACTACACAAATAATTACATAAGTAATCCACTTCATTACATAAGCAATCCACTACACAAATAATTACATAAGTAATCCACTTCATTACATAAGCAATCCACTACACAAATAATTACATAAGTAATCCACTTCATTACATAAGCAATCCACTACACAAATAATTACATAAGTAATCCATTTCATTACATAAACAATCTACTACACAAATAATTACATAAGCAATCCACTACACAATAATTACGCAAGAAATACTTTAGGATTAGTGACTGATGCACCATGAGCACAAAATCACGAGATGATAAAAATAATGCACATAATCACGAGATAATTAATAATACGAAAACGAATGAGGACAATATTAATTCTGACATAGAATAAAAACTGACTGCCCATTTAAAATTAATTGTAACTCAAGTAACGTTCTATTTACGCCCCCCCCCCCCAAAAAAAAAACCGATAGCGGCAACAGAAAAATATTCGTCCGGAAACTGCAAATCACATTAATATAACCACAAACACTCATTAAAAACCCGAGCTCTGTCAAATACTATTGGTCCATGAGAGAAATTAATTGTGCAGTTATAATTTTCTGGTCAGTCCTATGTAAACCCAACACTCGTCATAGCTTCAACTAAAAATGTAACCTTTGCTTGGAAGAGAAGATTAAAATTTTAACATATGAATACAATATTATATTAAACCAGAAGAATGAGCTAATTTTGCGATTAGATAGAGTAATAGATTCAAAATAACAGATCGACAATTGCTTCCTCTTCTAAAATTAGTAAATTACTAATTTTAATGTACATTTATTTAAATATGATCCTAAAGGAATTTTACACACACGTCTATGTGTCATGTGTGTGCACATCTTATATATAAGTATTCGTTTATAACAATATCCCTAATACTTCTTTCCTATAAACTAATGAGAAATTATTTTCTTTTCTTCTGTAACAATAAAGAGCAGAACGATATCTTTAACTCATAAACTCTTAAAGGTCGTTTTTTTTTTAAATTACTTATAGTAATATTACATGTATAAATTGTAGCATTCCTGTTTGCTTTATAGTTTAGCTATGTTTGTGTATTTGTATTTCTCTGTGTGTGTGTGTGTGTTGATGTATGTGCGCATATATCAAGTTGTATATGGATATGCATATAGATAGGAGACGTATGTGATAATGTGAATTTGACAAGGAATCAACAAGGGATATCTGTAGTACTTTCACACCTACTTGTGAATTCTATAATCTGTAGTAGGAGAAACTACCACTGCAAGATAAGATCAAGAGTTAAAACTATTAAATCGGAACTTTATTGAAAATGACAAGGTAAAGACCCTTTTTCCGTTCGCCTCTACCAGTTCCTAAAGTGAAAGTTTTGAAACTAGGATGTGGACTTTTATCTTGTTTTTCAGCGGTCTAAATACATGTTTATTTATGGCTGAAGATTTCGCTAGGCGGATAAAATAAATTAATACCTATAACTGAGATGTAGTTTTTAATATTTCCTCATAACTTTGTTGGTATTGCTCTATAAATCCATTAAGCTCACTAATCGGATTTATCGTAACAAAAGGACCCTAAATCTAACTACTTACTAGAATATATCATGTTATTTATCAAGGCACACATACATACATACATATACACACACACCCACACATATATATATATATATATATATATATATATATATATATATATATATATATATATACAGAGAGAGATAGAAAGATAGATAGAGAGAGAGAGCAATTCAGTAGATCCGATTTCTGCAAAATCAGATATTTTGAAATTATATATATATATATATATATATATATATATATATATATATATATATATATATATATATATATATATATATATATATATGCAATATTACATGTTATTTTTCTCCTCAAATTTTCACATTATGAATAAAAAATCGACGAGTTCAATATTTAGCAGATCGGATGCTAACCGAAAGATGATACTTCTATAGTTGATATTCAAAGAAGACTTGTTCTCGATCCGTTAAAGGTTTTTGTTGTTTAGTTTAAAAAAAATATCTTTAGATTATTATATCGATTAGTCACCAACCTCTTCGATTATAACATATGAGTTAAAAAAAAACAATCTGCCACATTTTTCGAGGGTTATTTAGTTTGCTACATAATTTTCAGGTAAAATGAGGACCCTACTCACAATTCTCTCCTTATTCCTCCCTCTCCTTCTCCCTCTCTCTCTCTATATATATATATATTATATATATATATATACTACAGATACTACTACAATGAAACAACCTGTATACTATTGTAATTTTAAATGCTTCAATTCATTTCTAGACAATATCAAAGTATTAATACTTATGCCAGAGTGAAGTTTGAACTCATAATCGCTGTCTCCAATACAGCTTGATGATCCATTTCCAATTCTCTCTCACAGTCGCATATTATTTAAATCCAGTACAGACAACTTTATGTCACTTTTTCTTTCCCTTTTTCACTCTTTCATTTTTTTTCTCAGAGTCAGCCAAAGGCTACGAAATAAACAAAGGAATGAACGCGAAAAGGAAAAATCGAGACATCCTTTCTTTCTTTTAAAGATTTATCATTATATTTGCCGATGTCTATGGGTAGAGTAAGTGTACATCTATATTAGGGGATGGAAACTCTCCCTCTTATTTTATTATTCAATATAAAATAATATACTGATCAGGATTAAATATATAAATTAATGAACTCATTTAAAACAATAACCAATATTGGCCTAAACTGACCGAATAGTTTTAAGTACGTACCTTTTGTAAAAAAAACTATTTATGTAAAATAAATAGGGGAACATAGCCTCTACTCTCTCTCTCTCTCTCTCTCTCTCTCTCTCTCTATATATATATATATATATATATATTGTTATTTCATGTATCCACATAAAATATTATAGGGATATATAATCTATTATGTATCAATTTTCAGTATTTATTTCAACTCAACGTGAGTAGAGCTATGTAGAAGCTGATGTAAATATATTTATCGCAATTAAGCTGCACAGAGGCTTCCGCATTTCATCCCCGTAGAGAATCGGCAGACTAAAATGTATGGAGTGTGTGTTGCTGGGTGTTTTTATATATATACACACATGGTTTTTAGTCTAGCTAGTTAACCATTCAGATTCTTTGTTGTTCTCTTATCCAATTATTGTGATTCTCGCAAAAAAAGCTTCGGTTGATTTTACTTCCTATTTCGTATTCTATAGTCCTGTTATCTATAGGGTGGCCTATCCTTGTTTCCTTGTTGTGTCGAAATAATGTGTGACCTTATTTTAACACGTGATTGCTTGTATTTCTATTTTAGGTTCTAGTTTTACCATGGCAAATTGTGGCTTGGTAAACAATGCTTTTAGTTAAGCATTTATTTTGTAGTGGGCAAAGTGTTATGCAGTTACAGTTTTTTCTCTTTATTACTAACATTTTCATTTCTATTCGGGTGATTGTTATTAACCCTGGCTTTCCGTGAGTTGCTTTGGACTTATCTTGTTGATGGACTTTGTTCGTCATAGTTATATCACACAGTCTCACGCTCCCTTAAAATAACGGGTTTCCTTTATATATATATATATATATATATATATATATATATATATATATATATATATATATATATATATATATATATATATTTGTCCTTTCGTTATCCTATAAAATATTTTTTACATTGTAACTTGGCGTTTGCGTCGTCTCTTGCTTGCTCGTCGTTTTTCCTTGTTTGCTATGTTATGTATTGAATTGGAGAAATCCCCTTCCTGTGTATCCTGTTGGTAACATCGGAACCCAGGGGCGTACGAGCCGATTCCGGATTTTTCCTGTTTCTATCATGATTGTCACGTGCACGTTGCCGTAGTTCCTAACGAAGGCCGAGCGTGACAAGATTAGAGGAAACATCCGGCAATATTTTTTTCCAATTCAATTAGGACGCCATAAGGTAGCAGGACGGGTACGAGACAGCGAAAACATAAAACTAAGATGTCGGTAGTAGAGACATTGTTAAGTTCTCCCCCATTCGAGGGATAAAATAGATTAAGGAAGGACGACATGATCGAGATAGGGACAACGTTAGGATTAGAACCAAAACCGTCCATGAGAAAGACGCAGCTAATAAAAGTAATAGCGAAGCACATGGTCCACAACGATATATTCGAAGTAGATGTGTTGGACGACCTTGTGTCAGACTTGGCCGGATTTTCAAAGGCCAAACTAGAGAGTGAGAAGGCTAAGATATAAGCCAGTTCGCGTGAAAGAATAGAAATAAAGAAATCTAAAATAGAGTAGGATACCAGACTCCGAGAATAAGAGAGTAGGAGAACGGCGAAACAAGTTCGACTATGCTAAGCAGGTCAGACTCGTGCCAGCATTCAACGAGGACGATGTGGACAAGTACTTCCACCACTTTGAAAATATCGCCTCGAGCCTGAGCTGGCCACTCGATAACTGGATCTTACTGCTACAAACAGTTTTGTAGGGTAAGGCCCAGGAAACATACACGTCTCTGTCAGCTGAGGATTGCGCAGACTACAACACTTTAAATTCAACAATCCTAAGAGGCGATGAAATGATGCCAGAGACATACAGGCAGCGGTTTACTGGACGTAGAAAGGATACGAAAGAGACATACGTCGAATTCTTTCGTTAGAAGGATACGTATTTCGACAGGTGGTGTACAGCAAATAGCGTGGAGACAGACCACGATAGGCTGAGACAGTTGATGCTGATGGAGGACTTTCAGCGATATGTCCACGATGACCTGAAAGGGTATCTAAACGAGAAACAGGTGGACACAGCATATGACATGGCCACCCTCACTGACGAATATTCGCTGACGTATAAGTGGCGGAAAAACAGGTCGAACGGCCTGTTTGCTGACGGAAGCTGCGCTAACCCCAGAATGATGGCTAGTGCTGGCCCAAGAATGGGGCTGGGTCAGACAGGAAACGAAAACCGACCGGAAAGCCCCATAAATCAAACCCATCTTCCGAACGATCAACAAGCGGAAAGATGGAAAGCGATGACGTGTCACTACTGCAGAAAAGCAGGGCACATAGCGGCAAGTTGTCTGACCAAAAGAAGGGACGACGAGATCTGGGTCGCCTTCTTTGATAAACCCCAAGGGTTAATTACAGTAAAGAAGAACTCCGCGAAAGACCACTCACAAAGACCCATAAAGTAGTATGAACCCTTTATTTCCAAGAGGGTGATATGTGCCGTGGACGACCCCACGAAGAAAAACAAACGAAAAATACTACGACACACTGGAGCGACCCAGTCCGTAGTATTGAAGTAATGTATACCGCGTGGTGCGAATACGGTCACGGGCGAAATCTCTGTCAGCATCCCAATCCACAGGGTTACCCTCGATTCCGAGATTGTGCGAGGCACCGTCGAAATCAGAGTAGTCAATGACATTCTCATGAGAGGCGTATCAATGGTACTTGGCAATGACTTGGCCGGAGAGAAAGTCGAACCCCATCTTGGAGAGATGGAGATACCAGACACTCAAAGGAGACCGAAAAGGTGAGGCCGAGAGGTCCCGCTGTGGTATCATTGATTGTGGTCCCACGGAGAAAGCCTCAACAGAGAGCCGAAGGAGGACACGTTAAAAGAAAGTGCAATCAGCATAATCCCGGTCCCCGAACTTTCAAAGTCGGAAACAAAGTCCGTACGCGACTGTCCATGAGGGGAAAACCTTTGAGATATAAATATTACGGACCGTACGAGATCAATCGAAAGGCCAGTAACACCCGTTATGTCATTAATACGCCCGATTGCCGGAAAGTTACACAAAACTGTCATGTAGCTATGGTCAGACCGTACGATTTGAACCCTAGCCTAGCTATGTCTACAGCTATCTAGGAGCCTTCTACTGCGAACGTCCGCAAGGAGTCCGCACATAAAAGCCACCCAATCAGCAACAACCACGTGAGACATCGACGATCTGTGGGTGATACCTGTTTTTACTGTTATAATGAGCAAATAGATATTTCGATAGAATAGGGTAAAATTAGATTAGGTTAGAAACCCTATCCCAGTGCTACGAAAAAGTTTTGCGAAACAAGCCATTTTCGTTTTTTAGGAGTGGGGGTGTTACAAATGTAGGATGATCGAATCCGGATAAGAGAAGTGTAATGTATTGATAAACATTTTATTAAAGCGAGCAAAATCCATTTTATCCTAATTTTGAGAGAAGCCATGGGGCCTGATCTATACGCCTGCAGATAGTGTACTTGAGATGTTAAAACCAACACTCTTATCCCTCACTCGTACACTCACCGATAAGGAATTAAGCGTCTAACCAGCAATACACTGCCCCGTCCCGAACACATGGCTGAACGCAGATGCCCCCACATAAAAAGGTCATGCGTCACGGCCTGAGAAGACAAAAATAGACTTTGATATCCTGATGCGTGCACGTCCCCCCCCCGGGGCGCAGCAACAACGGAGAATCAAAAACAGTTAGTAATAAACCACCGAGAGGGAAGCATCTCTTGAGTGACTTCTATTATAAATAGATCTGCCGATGTAGAAACAGGGTGCCGGGAACATGCCGCCCCGAGAGATTCTCTAAGCTACACGATGAAACGAAAGTCTTCGTGCTTATTTCCTTTTCCCGAACTCTACCGCTGAGTGTGAACCTCAAGGAGAAATGTACATACCTTGCCATGAGAAGACTGGATAGCACCGAGACGAAATACAACAGCCGCGTACGGACATACGTCCCCGGCGCTTTCTGCCATCGACATTTCCGTCAAATGACTATCGAACATTTTCAACCCGTCGGAGAAACAAAATTCCTCGAGTGAGTACACCCCCATTTCCTGCTTTCCGTGAGTTGTTTTGGACTTATCTTGTTGATGGACTTTACTCGTCATAGATATATCAGACAGTTTCTCGCTCCCTTAAAATAACGCTTTGCCTTTTTTTCTTGTTTGTTTTATATATAAATATTTGTCCTTTTGTTATCCTATGAATACAGATTGTTTACATTCTAAATTGGGATTTGCGTCGTCTCTTGCTTGCTCGTTGTTTTTCCTTGTTTGCTGTGATGTATTGAATTGGAGAGATCCCACCCCCTGTATCATGTTGGTAACATCGGAACCCAGGGGCCTACTAGCCGATTCCAGAGTTTTCCTTTTTATTATCACGTGTACGCTGTCGTAGTTCCCAACGAAGGCCGAGCGTGACAGTGTGGATATATATATATATATATATATATATATATATATATATATATATATATATGTACATGTATATACGTGTGTATGTATGTATGTATGTATGTATGTATGTATGTGCGTTGGATACATATGTATATATGTGTTTATGTACGTATGTGTATACTTATAAGTATAAGTGCATTGATGTATATATATATATATATATATATATATATATATATATATATATAAGTATAGTTTTTTATATTTTATATATATTTATATATATTTATATATATATGTGCGTGAATGTGTCATTATGTGTACGTATATATATATACAGGGTGGGCCAAAATAAGGGTCCTATTTTTAAAAATTCATAACTTTTTTATTTATTGATTTTTTAAATTATTTTTAGAATAAGTAAAGGACCCCTACCGAAGCAAGCATGAGCCGTATTAGCCCTAAGGAACGTACCCTCATAATAGAGTGGTACTTTAAATCCAATGAGTCGATTTCGGAGACTCAACTCATCTATCGGCGTCATTACAACACCAGAAACTCTCCTTCGGCAAAAGCAATCCGAGGAATTATGGCTCGTTTTAGGGACCAACAAGGAATATCCGACATGGCGAGAAGTGGTAGGCCTCGTACTGTACGAACAGCTCAAAATTTCGAGGAATTGGAGAGAAGTTTGGAAGAGGGTGCATCCACATCCACAAGGAGGAGATAAAAAGAACTTGGCATTTCTCGAAGCTCACTTCGGAGAATGCTAAGAGAAAGAGGATATTTTCCATATAAAGTGCAGCTAGTTCAAGAACTTCAACCTCGAGATAATGAAAAAAGACTTGAGTACGCTATACGACTCCAGGATTTGGCCAATGATGATCCCGATTTTCTCAAAAAACTAATAATGTCGGATAAAGCCCATTTTCATTTTGATGGGTTCTTCAATAAACGAAATTGCCGAATATGGGGTACGGAGAACCCAAGGATAATTCAGCAGCACACATTACATCCACTCAAGTGCACGGTGTGGTGTGGCGTTACTGCTGAAGAGATAATTGGCCCCTATTTCTTTGAAGACGATGCCGAAAATCAGGTAACAGTAACGGGTGACCGCTACCGTGAAATGCTGCAAAATTTCTTGCAACCGTGGGTTGCCGCCAAACCTGACAGGATGTGGTCCCAACAGGATGGAGCCACAGCACACACTGCGAGAGATACCCTTACACTTTTACAGGGTATATTTGGAAATCAGATTATCTCTCGCAGTTGCGAAATTCAATGGCCTCCACGATCACCCGACCTTACAGCTCTTGACTTCTTCTTATGGGGTTACCTCAAAGAAAAGGTTTATGCCAATAAGCCAAACAATATTGAGGAACTGAAAGCAAATATTGAAGCAGAAATAAGAGCCATAAGTCCTCAGATGTTGCAAACTGTTATGGAAAATGTTTTAAAAAGAGCCGAAGAGTGTGAAGCCGCCAACGGCGCCCATTTAGAAAACATTATTTTTGCTTAAAAAACTCAAAACAGTGTAAAAAACAATACTTTAGTTTTTGTAAGTTTTAAGAAGTGTTTTTCGGCTAAAATTTGTTTTGTTTATTTCAAAAAATCTCGGAAGGGTCAGTCTACACACACATAAAGTTTAGTGAGTTTAACTTTTATTTTGTGGAAGTTATTCAAATTTAAAGATAGGACCCTTATTTTGGCCCACCCTGTATATATATATATATATATATATATATATATATATATATATATGTTGTATGCGTATTTGTGCGAATAGCAAAATGTAGACAGGTATGAGTAATTAATATGTATTTGTATATATACGTATGGATTTTGTGTATATATGTCTCTCTCTATATATGTGTATGTATATATATATATATATATATATATATATATATATATATATATATATATATATATATATATATATGTAGGCATAGTTATGTATATACGTAGATAGTGTTAACACACGAATAGAGTGTGTATATATACACCCGGTTTAGAGAGAACTAATTCGCTGATTGTTAGAATATTGGATAGAAATAGGTAAACATTGACCAGTATATATAAATATACATTATATTGTACAAATTGGTTTGAGAAAAGGTTGTATCCTATATACATATACATATATATATATATATATATATATATATATATATATATATATATATATATATATATATATATATATATTAAGGCGGCTTAGGTTTATGTACAATATAACAAATAAATTACTGATGAACAATTATACCTAAATGCATTATGGTGGAATTTAATTTCGTAAAGAAAATCTGAAAAAAACATCACCGTCATCGGTTAATCAAAGTGTTTGACATCACAATAGAGAGAGAGAGAGAGAGAGAGAGAGAGAGAGAGAGAGAGAGAGAGAGAGAGAGAGAGAGAGAGAGAGATCGTTATATAAATGCAATTAATTGAAATAAAGATAAAATCCAGACAGATTATTTTCAAAGCAAGAAATACTCATACTTAAAATAAAAAAAAACACAAAATCAAAATAAAAGCTTGCGATTCGTTGTCTCAAAAATGTTTCTTTCGTAAATTATAAGAAGTGTTATTCAACGAAAAAGAGATAGTAACAAAGATAAAGACACTTTTCGTAAACAAAACAAAAAAACATTCACCTTACTCTTTATAAATTGATCTTATCAGATGATCAATATTATTCGAACATTCTTTCCCGATCCCCCGGGGTTTGTTTCTGAAAATTATATGTATAAATGCCGGTTACAAGAATCACATTGCCTTTCCGCCAATTATTTCTCGATTACTAAAAAGACGAAATCTAACTCTCTGATTCGCATGGCAGCAAAACAATTTCCGATTATATTAATTATTTATCTGCAGAAAAATCAACCAGAAAAAATATTTCCTGTTTGAAGAAAATAGAACGTTTGCATACATTATCATATAAACCAGTGGTCACGAAACTACGGCCCATGGACCGGATCCGGTCCGCGAGATCAGTTTATCTTGCTCGCTTATGTACTTGTATTTTCGTGATAAAACGTATTTTATGTTTAAAATACTAAGAGATATTCGGGTATGCGGGGCTTTCTGACAGCTATGCTCTTGAAATTTTCTTTTTTTATTGTAATTTTTGTTTATTTTTGTGCCAATTTAGGTTCTTCCTCCGGCCCAAGGTAGTTCCGTCTAAAATCTGATGTCATCATGGTTTCCATGGCAACACACACGAGCACACATCGTTTCCGCCTCCAGATGCATCCGGCTGTCAGCTCAGGGCCGACTCACCAGAAATATGTTTTTTTTAACCTATCTATATTTTATATTTATCTAGATTCTACACGACAAAATGAACATCAAACCATTCCAACCTTGGTGTCGGAAACGCATCCTTGTGTCAACTAATGTGTCTAGTTAAGATTGAGATGGCTTAAAGAAGACTGTTATTCCTTAATCTTCGAACTGATTTTATCTTGAATAAAAGAAAAACGAAAATAAATTGTATTTCCTGTGTACAGTGTAAAAGAGAGAATTATCTCCCTTACTCATTATTACCCGTAAACACAGAGACCAGTACTTTGATTGAAACGCAATCAATACAATGACAGGGAGTATGTTAATTCTAGGTGTTTTAGTTGTTGCCGGAATACACTCTAACACAACCACTAAATAATTACAGACACACTAACACAGACTTCACTAAAGGCTTTATTGAAGGAATCATCTCAACCACAGCCACTCTACCCAATGCCCCTGTATTACCTTATAGATTCATATACACTCTTAAACACCTAACTAATAATAATAACATAATCATATCACCATCAAATAAGGGAGGGGGCACAGTAATTATGAACAAAACTCTTTTATCTTAAGAAAATATCTACTCTATTTTCCGACGAAAACATACACTAAAACTGACCAAAAATCTATAGACAAAAACATAGAACATTTAAACAAATCTTTCAAACACCTAATTAAGAACAAGAAAAAATGGATATTATATATCGAGTATCACCCTATTATTCCTACACTATATGCGCCCCATAGTATCAAGCACGTGCCATAGCCAATATTCTCACCCCATTAATGGGCACCATTAGCCCCTCCCACATCAAAAACTCGGGCGACCTTCTTAACAAAATAAAAAAACATTAACGTAGAAAAGAAAAAACATACATAGCTTAGACATAACAGCGTTATATACCAATCTCCCAGTTAAAAATGCCTAAACCTACTGGCCAACCCTCTAAGCTGTGTTTGGGCCTGCCTTTTTCTTAGAATTATTAGAATCCGGCCCTTTAAAATTTAGACCTCCCCCTAACATCGAACACTTTAAATATATTGATGATATTCTTATTTTCCTTCCTAAAGACATGCAAATTAATAACCTAAAAGACTAACTAAACACAGTAAAACTTTCCATAAAATTTACACATGATACTGAGATAAACAACTCGATACCTTTTTAGACACACTCATAATAAAGTTTAACAGCAAACTAACATTCAAAGTACACCGTAAAAGCACTAAAAACGACTATATACATTTCTAGTCTCACCATAACAACAATATACAAACAGGTATGATAATAGGCTTTTCACTACGTGCTCGTAGAATCTGTAATGCTTAATATATAGATGAAGAAATCAAACACATCATTAATTCCGTAAAATCATTGCAATACCCCGCACATTTCATACTAAATGCTAAGAAGAAAGCCTTTCAAATATTTTCAAAATACTATACACAACAATCTCAAACACCAGACATACCTATTCTTTTACCCACGCATTTCAATAACACAATCATTTGCAACACACTTAACAAACTAGGTATTCCGACAGTACAAACTACATCACAAACCAATAAACAAACATTAAACACAGCAAGACATTTCCGAAAAAAAAATCCACACCCCATGCCGGCATATACACCGTCTCATGTAACATCAAATTGTCATCAAATTTACGTGGGAGAAACGCCACGTGAATTGAAAAAAGACTGAGCGAACACAAAAGGGACATAAAAAACAATAACTCTCTCAGTGCAATTTTCCCCCACGTATTAGAACACGATCATGCCTTCAAGTTCGAACAGGCCAAAATCATCAAACATATTTACAACAAATCTCAGCGAAGACTACTTGAAACAGACTCTAACACCATCAGACAACGATCATGGCTAACTTTCCTTTTATCGCTCTCACTTGCACATATATACAACTCCTCGCATACACACTTATGTGCTGACTTTTTTTTCACACATATATTCATTCACGCACTCATGAATCACCTACTACGAATCATAACTAGTTAATCACAAATAAACAGCTTAACTAATAAACACAATTTACACATCCTTACAAAAATTTAGATATTTATACTCCTTTTTTCCCAATTTACTCTCAAACCTTCAACACATCCTGAACAAAACCACATTTTACTTATCACTCCCCTAAAATGACAATTATTTTTCTTTCCTTTCATGGCCACCCCACCCCCTCGTCTCCAGCACACTTCTACACATTCTTTCAAACACACATATGCGCACATATTCCTGACAGCCACCTGGTCAGTAACCCTCCCTCTCCCTCCCCTGGTCCTCAAAAATTCACACTTCACCACAAAAACAATCTCACTTCCCCCTTTCACTCTCTTACCCTTTTGGCCATTTCAGACATATTCTTAACCCCTATTTTCAAAGTTCTCTTTACTTGTTCAAATCTTTTTTCTACAACTATAATACTACCTACATGCTAAACACACAGTGTTTTTCACCCCCTCCTTTCCCCCCAGCCTCTAAAAATCCACGTTACACCTCACCACACCAAAAATCTCAGCCCCCTAAGGCCATTTCAATTATATTCTCACCCTCCCCATTTCATAGCTGCCTTAATCTTATCTACTCAAAGCTTTCCATATTCATTTAATTCTTTCACGACCATTGACTTCTCACAGCCTGGACTCTCTGGCGTTCATAGTAGCAACGGCTACTACATCCCTTGATCTCTCCACTATGTCAACCCCAAACTTCGATCTACTTGCATGGCATTTTTCTTAAAATTATCATCCTTAAGTGGTCTTACAATAAAAACGAAATGTTGATGAATATATAAATACTTATCTCTTGGTTTTTTCCTTTTTCATTTCCCATTACGTCAGATTACCCTCATTCTTCTTTTCTCTTATATATATATATATATATATATATATATATATATATATATATATATATATATATATATATATATATATATATATATAATAGATGGATGTGTTGTCACTATATTCCGACATTCCACACGCGGAAGTAAAATCCGATGACAGGAATGTTTTACACACTCAGAATCTACAAGACATCTTCATTAACGATATATGCAATATCATACAATTAGTTCTTACTGCACAACTTCACATTTAACAATCAACACTTCCTACAGGAAAAAGGCATGGGAACTAAAATGGCTCCCAACTTTGGCAACATCTACATGCACACATTTTAACAAAAATACACACATACATACCACCTCAACACACTACATTACTACAGGTATATAGATGCCATTTTTCTCATTTGGCCATACAACGAAGAGATACTGATAGACTTTTACCGTATCTCAAACTTACCACAACAGCATAACATTCACCACAGAACACTCCACTACACCATCCCATTTTCGACGTACTTATACAAGTCACAAATAATCACGTCACCACATCACTCTACACTACACTCATCGACAGACACGCTTACCATAATTTTGACAACTGCAACCTTATAGTCAATGCTTGTGTATCAAAAGAGGTGATAAGACCTAATCGACTATAACACACAGCTAAGAATTTTAACGAATCACTTTATCAGTGGAATGTATCCTTTTAAAATAATTAAAAAATCACACTTATTTGAAGAAGAACTCTATCTTTCTTTATGAAATATTTACGGTTGACTTTTGAATCGAATTACTGTAGGTTGCCATAAAAGAAAAAAGGAGAAAAAAAAAGTAAGATTTCTGGATTTAATTGTTTTATTTTTTCATGTGATTTTGATTATTTAACAATTCCATTGTAAAATTTGCTTGAAACAAATTGATAAAAAATTGTGCTGAAGACACTATTATGAGCAATAACTTTCTGAAACATATGCAGGAAAGGATAAATAATATTGTAGATGTTGAATCTTTTAGAGTATGAATATAAAATATTGACTATGACATTAACTTTGTATTCTATAAAGTTATACAGGCTGATTCATAAGTCACTTAGCTATTTAAAATGATTACCATATGAAGCACAAACATACTATGAACTTTTGATAATTATTATCTTACTCTCTAATTACTGCTATTTGTTTTTTTAATTTGTCCGTTTATATATTTGTTACTATATATATTTGATTTTATTTATTTAAATTTGTGTAAATCATCATATGTGCTTTTTTTTCAGGCAGTATGTCATTTACAATTGAAGAGCGAATTTTTATTGTTATTCATATGGCCACATTTGATGAATCTCACACACTTGTTGAAAAGCAATGGAAACGTGATGTGAACAGAAAGCCTCCTTCGCGCAACACTCAATCAATCAAATATGCTACAAAGAGTCGTAAATTCCTTGCAAAAAAGAATGGAGCTATGCATGCAGAACGACGGTTGAAATATTGAAAATTTGCTGTAATTTTTAACTCCTATAAATTAATTTGTTGAATAAACTTTCTGTTTTGTATTACCGTATTTTTAACTTTAGAATTTCAAAAAATAAATAGCTAAGTGACTTATGAATCAACCTATATATATATATATATATATATATATATATATATATATATATATATATATATATATATATATATATATATAATGATATCAATATTAGCAATATTAATTTTAGTTCGCCTTTTTTAAGAACTCTTATCACACTTCATAGAATGCTTGAAGAAGGGAATGGTTCGTGAAAATTTCTTACAGACTACCCCCAATAAAACAAAAAAACAGAAAATTAAATTGGGATTTACTTTAGTTTACTGCTAAATCCGTCTAACGGAATTGTAAGTTGCACGTTCATTTGTTTATTGTTTCTCAGTTTTTTTATACACTATTATCATTTTTTTCTATTATCATTTTTTTCTATTATGATTTTTTTCTCCTACTTGTGCGCTTATGATTTTCCGTTGACTGATTACACCTTTATACGCACACACACACACACACACACACATACACACGCAGAGAGAGAGAGAGAGAGAGAGAGAGAGAGAGAGAGAGAGAGGGATCTTCTGAGATTTTAGAAGTTGGACCTAAATTATAGCTGACATAATAGCTAGTTTTTATTTATTTTTTGTACCATGTTATTGGCACTATGACAATGTACTTCGCTACAATTTACTTTTAAAATTAGTTAATCCTGCCCGGACAACTCGGACAATGGAAACTTTTTTCAATAATGACCGAAATAAAAATATATTTACTAATGAGATTAGGAAATATTTGTATTTTTGAAAGTTTCGGGAAAATAATTAAAATTGCTTCCTTCTCTTATGAGCACACACTTATCACGGGGAACAAGTGGACGCATTCAAATATCAGGAGAGACCTAGATTTGAATGCATATATATATATATATATATATATATATATATATATATATATATATATATATATATTCGAAATCACATCTCTAGGGATGACAGATATTGAATGCTTTGATTCAATTACCTTAATAATGACCTCTACTAAAACCATATCGAAGATGGAAATTTTCGACTCTAGTTTCGCCGCGACGATATTTGCTATTTCATGTGAATAACATGTTGACTATAATTTATGACTGAAAATATATTTGAAGATATGTTGGCCCTTCCGCACTGCGTCACTGGAAAAGCTCCCGTTATATTTGATTCAGTTGATAAAAGTCACACACACACACACACACACACACACACACACACACACACACACACACACACACATAAAGTAAACGCTGCAAATCGATGGCGATCAAATAAAATGCGCTCAGCATAATTACAGTTTCATGCCATTTGGCAACCCTTATATGCTACCTTAGTATCCCGTTATTGATCTGTTGCGTTTATTTCCAATTTTATATACCGCTCTGTAATTTTGCATTGAGGACTTTTTCTTATACACGACTAGATCGGTTTTAGACAACATTTAAGCCCCTTTTTCATTATGCATATACTTTTATTTAATCGCCCTAATTTCTTGTAATTAGAAGTTAGCTGTTCAAACAACTTTTACTCTGTTACTTTCAACTATCATCTCTCTCTATTTCTCTCTCTCTCTCTCTTTCTCTCCTATTCATTCTCCCTCTCTCTATCCTTCTATCTCCCCTCACTATTTAAATATACGTTGCATGAAGAATTGGGAAACCAATTTAACTTCAGGAGGTGTTGCATTGCACTATGTCTATCAAACATTACATTGACAAAAATGCAGAATCACCGATATGCCGATTGTGTAGTGAAAGGAAAGAAACCTTAGCGCATATTGCATCTGAATGCCCAATGCTAGCACAACACCAGTATAAAAATGAGGATACGACAAAGTCGCTCAGGTACTACACTAAAATATATGCAAATTTTATAAATTGGACCACAATAAGAAGTGGTATGAGCATAAGCCGGAAGTTGTACAGGAGGACAACAATGTCAAAGTCTTCGGGGCATGCGCATACAGACTGATAAGGTTCTTGAACATTCCAAACCCGACTTAATCTTTCTAAACAAAAATAAGAGAACTTGCTTAATCACTGATATAGACTGCCCCTTCGATACCAGAGTACAGGATAAAGAACACGAAAAAAATATCAGGACCTAAAATGGGAATTAGTTAGACTATGGAAATGTAAAGAAGTAAAGGTGATTCCTGTTGTAATTGGAACGCTTGGAACCATAACGAAAAGCCACCATAAATAGCTTAACAGATTGACGAGACAATTTTTTTCCAATTCTGCAAAAGGTTTGTCTGTTAGGAACAGCGAAAGTGTTAAGGTATAGCTTGAATATATAAGGTCAAGATAATTGACTTGATGTTCAAAAAAAGACAACTCAAACTAAAAACATCCAAAAGTTGAGACTACTATGAAATAATAATAATAATAATAATAATAACAATAATAATGATAATAATGATAATAATAGAAGAAGAATTATGTAGTTTAATCTATCATTCTCTCTTTGTGTATAAACCGATATTCAGAGAAACTGTTATGAAATCTTAGATAACTATGAGGATCAACCATAATATAGTAATGTTATGAATAAAAATACTATAAAAGTATCGTATTCAACAATCCAGAATTCGGGCCAGAATATTATAGCATCAAATTATAATAAGATTAACAAATTTTAAACAACTGTTGAGTCTTCTATTCAGGATGCGCGTTGTTATTGAAAAAAAAACCCACAGCTGAATGATTCATTAAAAATGACTGCATGCATTAAAAATTCAATCTACAAATATTTCATCAGACAGGAAAGGAATAGTTACATAATAGTTTCAACTATAATGAAGTTAGTAATAGTACTAACAATAGTAGAAGTAATAATGCCAATAGATCCTGCAATACTTCTAACAATATGTGAGACATAATTTACCATCATGTAATGGATCTAACAATTATTTTTTCAGTAATGCTACAGTACATTTCATTGAAAACGAATTAAATAAGATAGTTTTTTAAAAAAGTATCTCAACCCTTTAAATTCATTAAAATCCATCTTAATAAGTATTCATTAAATGAATTCGGATGGATAAATATTAATTTAGTGGCATTAATGATGAAATAAAGGAAATTGCAGAATTATTTCTGCTTCATTAAGTTTCAACCGTTCTTAAAAATACTTTGAATCACCTCTTTCCCTTACAATAATAACAATCCGAGGGACCACTTTGAATTGTCGATTGGTCTGTACTGGAAACAATGCATTATATCTTGAATTTCTACCGGCCTCTTGGTCATCTGTCTTTTTTGACCCAGCGATTTTTAAAATATAGTTCACATACCCATTTTGGCTGCAATAATATGACAAATTTTTTAATGTAACCGATTTGAGGACAAGACATGTCCGAATTAAAATTACTTGGGAAATGCACTGTTGAAATGATTTTTACTTTTCCAATATTCTGTTTTTAATCGTGTTTCAATCATAATTGAACAAGTGCTTTCTGAAACACGTGTAAATATAATAGATTTAAGTAATTTGGTATTGGATATTGTTTTATGGTGTGTAAATTAGTTTTTAAACAATACAAATATTAAACACATTTTTAAATAGAGCTTCCGGCATAAATAAGTTCATACGTATATTCTTATAAATAGCTCTATGGGATTTATATTATTAGAATAACAATTGAATTATCAAGCATAATTTAATTTAAATATATATATATGTGTGTTTTAAATTATATATATATATATATATATAATTTAAAACACACACATATATATATAAGTTAAATTATGCTTGATATTCTAGTAATATAACTCCCATATATATATATATATATATATATATATATATATATATATATATATATATATATGTGTGTGTGTGTGTTCCCTTCAACTATTTTATTTTTTTTACAAAAACTAACGTAAAAACCCTTAATACGATTTAGTGTATGTTTTTAAACCCTATTAGTCTGTTTTACCACTTTTCTTGAATTAATCATATTGAATTGAATATAGTGTATTTGCCTTAACATTCATTTAATATATAAAGATTTCTTGTCGGATTTCAGAATGTTGACCTAAATAGCATAGTATCTGAACGTCAATATTTTATTCTGCCAAATCATTTTATTATTTTTGTCTTTCCGGTCTTTTGTCACAATAGCAAAATGATTTGGCTTCAGTTTGTTTTAAAAACTATTCCGGGTAGGAATATTGTTACGATGGCGAAAATTTAAAAAATAATCATCAAATCTAAGGGAGATAAATCTTTGCGCTCGAAATGATTGTTTCCTGTTTTTCTAACTGTACTGACATGCAAAAATTGAAATGTAATGTGAACAAACATTTTACTGTCCAACTCCCCACTCAGGTCGCCCCTATAAATATGGCCACCATCATATTAGTCTCTTACGCTTCAGTAGCAATATGCTTGGGGCGAACAAAAGTAAAACAAAAGTAACATCACTTCGCTCCTCTAAATTATTTTTTCTATTCTTTTATCTTCTCTATTTTTTCTTCTATATTAATAACATTTTGTGACGACACCGCCTGTTCCTGTGTATTATCGTTTTTCTCGCCTATATGCGACTTACACATTATTATTTTATATTTACAGTATTCTCGCCTATTTTATAAATTTTGGCTTCTATCTAAATATTCGTGAGAGAATTAGTGAAAGGATAAAAAAATAAAACCAAGAAAAAGTAGTTTTCGTTTATAAGTTTTAAAATGTGCAACTTATTAATCCCGGGAAACGTCGGGTCGGTACCGCTTGTATTTAATATTGTCTCATGAATAGATTATCGCCTTTTATCTCTTGTGTTTATAAATTAACCCCTTTGTATTTCTAATAACCCTATTTGATTGGGAAAGTCTATTCTCTTCAACCACTCACCAGTCGGGATTATAGAAACGAAGAAACAAGTTTTCGCTTTTTCGGCCTACATTTATTTCTCAGCCTTTTGGCTAGGATCAAAGTGTAGTATCTGTTCCGATGGATACTGCACGCCTGTCCTGTGCAGTTCTAGGAGGTCCACCCTCCCAGGCTTCGCCTCCCCTCTTTGGGGAGGAGTAAGTTTATTGCTTACTGTCTGAGGCGCCCCTACCGGGGAATGCCGACGGGGCTGCCCAGGCAATTTTTAAATGGCCAGAGTGCTCACCTCTCGAGCGCTGGCTTTTAACCCCACTTTCTCGACCCAATCTGTGGTCACATCTTACTTGTGGGAGTAAGATAAAACTGGCCTTGTGCCTAACTCCTGGGGAGGAGTAAATACCTTTATTTAAAAGTGTAGCAATGTTATTATTTCTGAAACCATAACTATTCTCTGGCTCTTACCGGAAACATAATTGTTAGCCAAATATTCTTTTATGACTGTCACTTTTTGAATTGTATTTTTGAAACCATAACTATTCTCTGGCTCTTACCGGAAACATAATTGTTAGCCAAATATTTTTTTATGACTGTCACTTTTTGAATTGTATTTTTAAAACCATAACTATTCTCTGGCTCTTACCGGTAACATAATTGTTAGCCAAATATTTTTTTATGACTGTCACTTTTTGAATTGTATTTTTGAAACCATAACTATTCTCTGGCTCTTACCGGAAACATAATTGTTAGCCAAATATTCTTTTATGACTGTCACTTTTTGAATTGTATTTTTGAAACCATGACTATTCTCTGGCTCTTACCGGAAACATAATTGTTAGCCAAATATTCTTTTATGACTGTCACTTTTTGAATTGTATTTTTGAAACCATGACTATTCTCTGGCTCTTACCGGAAACATAATTGTTAGCCAAATATTTTTTTATGACTGTCACTTTTTGAATTGTATTTTTGAAACCATAACTATTCTCTGGCTCTTACCGGAAACATAATTGTTAGCCAAATATTCTTTTATGACTGTCACTTTTTGAATTGTATTTTTGAAACCATAACTATTCTCTGGCTCTTACCGGAAACATAATTGTTAGCCAAATATTCTTTTATGACTGTCACTTTTTGAATTGTATTTTTGAAACCATAACTATTCTCTGGCTCTTACCGGAAACATAATTGTTAGCCAAATATTTTTTTATGACTGTCACTTTTTGAATTGTATTTTTGAAACCATAACTATTCTCTGGCTCTTACCGGAAACATAATTGTTAGCCAAATATTTTTTTATGACTGTCACTTTTTGAATTGTATTTTTGAAACCATAACTATTCTCTGGCTCTTACCGGAAACATAATTGTTAGCCAAATATTTTTTTATGACTGTCACTTTTTGAATTGTATTTTTGAAACCATAACTATTCTCTGGCTCTTACCGGAAACATAATTGTTAGCCAAATATTCTTTTATGACTGTCACTTTTTGAATTGTATTTTTGAAACCATAACTATTCTCTGGCTCTTACCGGAAACATAATTGTTAGCCAAATATTTTTTTATGACTGTCACTTTTTGAATTGTATTTTTGAAACCATAACTATTCTCTGGCTCTTACCGGAAACATAATTGTTAGCCAAATATTTTTTTATGACTGTCACTTTTTGAATTGTATTTTTGAAACCATAACTATTCTCTGGCTCTTACCGGAAACATAATTGTTAGCCAAATATTTTTTTATGACTGTCACTTTTTGAATTGTATTTTTGAAACCATAACTATTCTCTGGCTCTTACCGGAAACATAATTGTTAGCCAAATATTTTTTTATGACTGTCACTTTTTGAATTGTATTTTTGAAACCATAACTATTCTCTGGCTCTTACCGGAAACATAATTGTTAGCCAAATATTTTTTTATGACTGTCACTTTTTGAATTGTATTTTTGAAACCATAACTATTCTCTGGCTCTTACCGGAAACATAATTGTTAGCCAAATATTTTTTTATGACTGTCACTTTTTGAATTGTATTTTTGAAACCATAACTATTCTCTGGCTCTTACCGGAAACATAATTGTTAGCCAAATATTTTTTTATGACTGTCACTTTTTGAATTGTATTTTTGAAACCATAACTATTCTCTGGCTCTTACCGGAAACATAATTGTTAGCCAAATATTTTTTTATGACTGTCACTTTTTGAATTGTATTTTTGAAACCATAACTATTCTCTGGCTCTTACCGGAAACATAATTGTTAGCCAAATATTTTTTTATGACTGTCACTTTTTGAATTGTATTTTTGAAACCATAACTATTCTCTGGCTCTTACCGGAAACATAATTGTTAGCCAAATATTTTTTTATGACTGTCACTTTTTGAATTGTATTTTTGAAACCATAACTATTCTCTGGCTCTTACCGGAAACATAATTGTTAGCCAAATATTTTTTTATGACTGTCACTTTTTGAATTGTATTTTTGAAACCATAACTATTCTCTGGCTCTTACCGGAAACATAATTGTTAGCCAAATATTTTTTTATGACTGTCACTTTTTGAATTGTATTTTTGAAACCATAACTATTCTCTGGCTCTTACCGGAAACATAATTGTTAGCCAAATATTTTTTTATGACTGTCACTTTTTGAATTGTATTTTTGAAACCATAACTATTCTCTGGCTCTTACCGGAAACATAATTGTTAGCCAAATATTTTTTTATGACTGTCACTTTTTGAATTGTATTTTTGAAACCATGACTATTCTCTGGCTCTTACCGGAAACATAATTGTTAGCCAAATATTCTTTTATGACTGTCACTTTTTGAATTGTATTTTTGAAACCATAACTATTCTCTGGCTCTTACCGGAAACATAATTGTTAGCCAAATATTCTTTTATGACTGTCACTTTTTGAATTGTATTTTTGAAACCATGACTATTCTCTGGCTCTTACCGGAAACATAATTGTTAGCCAAATATTCTTTTATGACTGTCACTTTTTGAATTGTATTTTTGAAACCATAACTATTCTCTGGCTCTTACCGGAAACATAATTGTTAGCCAAATATTTTTTTATGACTGTCACTTTTTGAATTGTATTTTTGAAACCATAACTATTCTCTGGCTCTTACCGGAAACATAATTGTTAGCCAAATATTCTTTTATGACTGTCACTTTTTGAATTGTATTTTTGAAACCATAACTATTCTCTGGCTCTTACCGGAAACATAATTGTTAGCCAAATATTCTTTTATGACTGTCACTTTTTGAATTGTATTTTTGAAACCATGACTATTCTCTGGCTCTTACCGGAAACATAATTGTTAGCCAAATATTTTTTTATGACTGTCACTTTTTGAATTGTATTTTTGAAACCATAACTATTCTCTGGCTCTTACCGGAAACATAATTGTTAGCCAAATATTTTTTTATGACTGTCACTTTTTGAATTGTATTTTTGAAACCATAACTATTCTCTGGCTCTTACCGGAAACATAATTGTTAGCCAAATATTTTTTTATGACTGTCACTTTTTGAATTGTATTTTTGAAACCATAACTATTCTCTGGCTCTTACCGGAAACATAATTGTTAGCCAAATATTTTTTTATGACTGTCACTTTTTGAATTGTATTTTTGAAACCATAACTATTCTCTGGCTCTTACCGGAAACATAATTGTTAGCCAAATATTTTTTTATGACTGTCACTTTTTGAATTGTATTTTTGAAACCATGACTATTCTCTGGCTCTTACCGGAAACATAATTGTTAGCCAAATATTTTTTTATGACTGTCACTTGTTGAATTGTATTTTTGAAACCATAACTATTCTCTGGCTCTTACCGGAAACATAATTGTTAGCCAAATATTTTTTTATGACTGTCACTTTTTGAATTGTATTTTTGAAACCATGACTATTCTCTGGCTCTTACCGGAAACATAATTGTTAGCCAAATATTTTTTTATGACTGTCACTTTTTGAATTGTATTTTTGAAACCATGACTATTCTCTGGCTCTTACCGGAAACATAATTGTTAGCCAAATATTTTTTTATGACTGTCACTTTTTGAATTGTATTTTTGAAACCATGACTATTCTCTGGCTCTTACCGGAAACATAATTGTTAGCCAAATATTTTTTTATGACTGTCACTTTTTGAATTGTATTTTTGAAACCATGACTATTCTCTGGCTCTTACCGGAAACATAATTGTTTGCCAAATATTTTTTTATGACTGTCACTTTTTGAATTGTATTTTTGAAACCATGACTATTCTCTGGCTCTTACCGGAAACATAATTGTTAGCCAAATCTTTTTTTATGACTGTCACTTTTTGAATTGTATTTTTGAAACCATGACTATTCTCTGGCTCTTACCGGAAACATAATTGTTAGCCAAATATTTTTTTATGACTGTCACTTTTTGAATTGTATTTTTGAAACCATGACTATTCTCTGGCTCTTACCGGAAACATAATTGTTAGCCAAATATTCTTTTATGACTGTCACTTTTTGAATTGTATTTTTGAAACCATGACTATTCTCTGGCTCTTACCGGAAACATAATTGTTAGCCAAATATTTTTTTATGACTGTCACTTTTTGAATTGTATTTTTGAAACCATTACTATTCTCTGGCTCTTACCGGAAACATAATTGTTAGCCAAATATTTTTTTATGACTGTCACTTTTTGAATTGTATTTTTGAAACCATAACTATTCTCTGGCTCTTACCGGAAACATAATTGTTAGCCAAATATTCTTTTATGACTGTCACTTTTTGAATTGTATTTTTAAAACCATAACTATTCTCTGGCTCTTACCGGAAACATAATTGTTAGCCAAATATTTTTTTATGACTGTCACTTTTTGAATTGTATTTTTGAAACCATGACTATTCTCTGGCTCTTACCGGAAACATAATTGTTAGCCAAATATTTTTTTATGACTGTCACTTTTTGAATTATATTTTTGAAACCATGACTATTCTCTGGCTCTTACCGGAAACATAATTGTTAGCCAAATATTTTTTTATGACTGTCACTTTTTGAATTGTATTTTTGAAACCATAACTATTCTCTGGCTCTTACCGGAAACATAATTGTTAGCCAAATATTTTTTTATGACTGTCACTTTTTGAATTGTATTTTTGAAACCATAACTATTCTCTGGCTCTTACCGGAAACATAATTGTTAGCCAAATATTTTTTTATGACTGTCACTTTTTGAATTGTATTTTTGAAACCATAACTATTCTCTGGCTCTTACCGGAAACATAATTGTTAGCCAAATATTTTTTTATGACTGTCACTTTTTGAATTGTATTTTTGAAACCATAACTATTCTCTGGCTCTTACCGGAAACATAATTGTTAGCCAAATATTTTTTTATGACTGTCACTTTTTGAATTGTATTTTTGAAACCATAACTATTCTCTGGCTCTTACCGGGAACATAATTGTTAGCCAAATATTCTTTTATGACTGTCACTTTTTGAATTGTATTTTTGAAACCATAACTATTCTCTGGCTCTTACCGGAAACATAATTGTTAGCCAAATATTTTTTTATGACTGTCACTTTTTGAATTGGTTTTTTGAAACCATAACTATTCTCTGGCTCTTACCGGAAACATAATTGTTAGCCAAATATTTTTTTATGACTGTCACTTTTTGAATTGTATTTTTAAAACCATAACTATTCTCTGGCTCTTACCGGAAACATAATTGTTAGCCAAATATTTTTTTATGACTGTCACTTTTTGAATTGTATTTTTAAAACCATAACTATTCTCTGGCTCTTACCGGAAACATAATTGTTAGCCAAATATTTTTTATGACTGTCACTTTTTGAATTGTATTTTTAAAACCATAACTATTCTCTGGCTCTTACCGGAAACATAATTGTTAGCCAAATATTTTTTTATGACTGTCACTTTTTGAATTGTATTTTTAAAACCATAACTATTCTCTGGCTCTTACCGGAAACATAATTGTTAGCCAAATATTTTTTTATGACTGTCACTTTTTGAATTGTATTTTTAAAACCATAACTATTCTCTGGCTCTTACCGGAAACATAATTGTTAGCCAAATATTTTTTATGACTGTCACTTTTTGAATTGTATTTTTAAAACCATAACTATTCTCTGGCTCTTACCGGAAACATAATTGTTAGCCAAATATTTTTTTATGACTGTCACTTTTTGAATTGTATTTTTGAAACCATAACTATTCTCTGGCTCTTACCGGAAACATAATTGTTAGCCAAATATTTTTTTATGACTGTCACTTTTTGAATTGTATTTTTAAAACCATAACTATTCTCTGGCTCTTACCGGAAACATAATTGTTAGACAAATATTTTTTTATGACTGTCACTTTTTGAATTGTATTTTTAAAAACATAACTATTCTCTGGCTCTTACCGGAAACATAATTGTTAGCCAAATATTTTTTATGACTGTCACTTTTTGAATTGTATTTTTAAAACCATAACTATTCTCTGGCTCTTACCGGAAACATAATTGTTAGCCAAATATTTTTTTATGACTGTCACTTTTTGAATTGTATTTTTAAAACCATAACTATTCTCTGGCTCTTACCGGAAACATAATTGTTAGCCAAATATTTTTTTATGACTGTCACTTTTTGAATTGTATTTTTAAAACCATAACTATTCTCTGGCTCTTACCGGAAACATAATTGTTAGCCAAATATTTTTTTATGACTGTCACTTTTTGAATTGTATTTTTGAAACCATGACTATTCTCTGGCTCTTACCGGAAACATAATTGTTAGCCAAATATTCTTTTATGACTGTCACTTTTTGAATTGTATTTTTGAAACCATGACTATTCATTGGCTCTTACCGGAAACATAATTGTTAGCCAAATATTTTTTTATGACTGTCACTTTTTGAATTGTATTTTTGAAACCATGACTATTCTCTGGCTCTTACCGGAAACATAATTGTTAGCCAAATATTCTTTTATGACTGTCACTTTTTGAATTGTATTTTTGAAACCATAACTATTCTCTGGCTCTTACCGGAAACATAATTGTTAGCCAAATATTCTTTTATGACTGTCACTTTTTGAATTGTATTTTTGAAACCATAACTATTCTCTGGCTCTTACCGGAAACATAATTGTTAGCCAAATATTCTTTTATGACTGTCACTTTTTGAATTGTATTTTTGAAACCATAACTATTCTCTGGCTCTTACCGGAAACATAATTGTTAGCCAAATATTTTTTTATGACTGTCACTTTTTGAATTGTATTTTTGAAACCATGACTATTCTCTGGCTCTTACCGGAAACATAATTGTTAGCCAAATATTTTTTTATGACTGTCACTTTTTGAATTGTATTTTTGAAACCATAACTATTCTCTGGCTCTTACCGGAAACATAATTGTTAGCCAAATATTTTTTTATGACTGTCACTTTTTGAATTGTATTTTTGAAACCATGACTATTCTCTGGCTCTTACCGGAAACATAATTGTTAGCCAAATATTTTTTTATGACTGTCACTTTTTGAATTGTATTTTTGAAACCATAACTATTCTCTGGCTCTTACCGGAAACATAATTGTTAGCCAAATATTTTTTTATGACTGTCACTTTTTGAATTGTATTTTTAAAACCATAACTATTCTCTGGCTCTTACCGGAAACATAATTGTTAGCCAAATATTTTTTTATGACTGTCACTTTTTGAATTGTATTTTTGAAACCATGACTATTCTCTGGCTCTTACCGGAAACATAATTGTTAGCCAAATATTTTTTTATGACTGTCACTTTTTGAATTGTATTTTTGAAACCATGACTATTCTCTGGCTCTTACCGGAAACATAATTGTTAGCCAAATATTTTTTTATGACTGTCACTTTTTGAATTGTATTTTTGAAACCATAACTATTCTCTGGCTCTTACCGGAAACATAATTGTTAGCCAAATATTTTTTTATGACTGTCACTTTTTGAATTGTATTTTTGAAACCATAACTATTCTCTGGCTCTTACCAGAAACATAATTGTTAGCCAAATATTTTTTTATGACTGTCACTTTTTGAATTGTATTTTTGAAACCATAACTATTCTCTGGCTCTTACCGGAAACATAATTGTTAGCCAAATATTTTTTTATGACTGTCACTTTTTGAATTGTATTTTTGAAACCATAACTATTCTCTGGCTCTTACCGGAAACATAATTGTTAGCCAAATATTTTTTTATGACTGTCACTTTTTGAATTGTATTTTTGAAACCATAACTATTCTCTGGCTCTTACCGGAAACATAATTGTTAGCCAAATATTCTTTTATGACTGTCACTTTTTGAATTGTATTTTTGAAACCATAACTATTCTCTGGCTCTTACCGGAAACATAATTGTTAGCCAAATATTTTTTTATAACTGTCACTTTTTGAATTGTATTTTTGAAACCATAACTATTCTCTGGCTCTTACCGGAAACATAATTGTTAGCCAAATATTCTTTTATGACTGTCACTTTTTGAATTGTATTTTTAAAACCATAACTATTCTCTGGCTCTTACCGGAAACATAATTGTTAGCCAAATATTTTTTTATGACTGTCACTTTTTGAATTGTATTTTTAAAACCATAACTATTCTCTGGCTCTTACCGGAAACATAATTGTTAGCCAAATATTTTTTATGACTGTCACTTTTTGAATTGTATTTTTAAAACCATAACTATTCTCTGGCTCTTACCGGAAACATAATTGTTAGCCAAATATTTTTTTATGACTGTCACTTTTTGAATTGTATTTTTAAAACCATAACTATTCTCTGGCTCTTACCGGAAACATAATTGTTAGCCAAATATTTTTTTATGACTGTCACTTTTTGAATTGTATTTTTAAAACCATAACTATTCTCTGGCTCTTACCGGAAACATAATTGTTAGCCAAATATTTTTTATGACTGTCACTTTTTGAATTGTATTTTTAAAACCATAACTATTCTCTGGCTCTTACCGGAAACATAATTGTTAGCCAAATATTTTTTTATGACTGTCACTTTTTGAATTGTATTTTTGAAACCATAACTATTCTCTGGCTCTTACCGGAAACATAATTGTTAGCCAAATATTTTTTTATGACTGTCACTTTTTGAATTGTATTTTTAAAACCATAACTATTCTCTGGCTCTTACCGGAAACATAATTGTTAGCCAAATATTTTTTTATGACTGTCACTTTTTGAATTGTATTTTTAAAACCATAACTATTCTCTGGCTCTTACCGGAAACATAATTGTTAGCCAAATATTTTTTATGACTGTCACTTTTTGAATTGTATTTTTAAAACCATAACTATTCTCTGGCTCTTACCGGAAACATAATTGTTAGCCAAATATTTTTTTATGACTGTCACTTTTTGAATTGTATTTTTAAAACCATAACTATTCTCTGGCTTTTACCGGAAACATAATTGTTAGCCAAATATTTTTTTATGACTGTCACTTTTTGAATTGTATTTTTAAAACCATAACTATTCTCTGGCTCTTACCGGAAACATAATTGTTAGCCAAATATTTTTTATGACTGTCACTTTTTGAATTGTATTTTTAAAACCATAACTATTCTCTGGCTCTTACCGGAAACATAATTGTTAGCCAAATATTTTTTTATGACTGTCACTTTTTGAATTGTATTTTTAAAACCATAACTATTCTCTGGCTCTTACCGGAAACATAATTGTTAGCCAAATATTTTTTATGACTGTCACTTTTTGAATTGTATTTTTAAAACCATAACTATTCTCTGGCTCTTACCGGAAACATAATTGTTAGCCAAATATTTTTTTATGACTGTCACTTTTTGAATTGTATTTTTGAAACCATAACTATTCTCTGGCTCTTACCGGAAACATAATTGTTAGCCAAATATTTTTTTATGACTGTCACTTTTTGAATTGTATTTTTAAAACCATAACTATTCTCTGGCTCTTACCGGAAACATAATTGTTAGCCAAATATTTTTTTATGACTGTCACTTTTTGAATTGTATTTTTAAAACCATAACTATTCTCTGGCTCTTACCGGAAACATAATTGTTAGCCAAATATTTTTTATGACTGTCACTTTTTGAATTGTATTTTTAAAACCATAACTATTCTCTGGCTCTTACCGGAAACATAATTGTTAGCCAAATATTTTTTTATGACTGTCACTTTTTGAATTGTATTTTTAAAACCATAACTATTCTCTGGCTTTTACCGGAAACATAATTGTTAGCCAAATATTTTTTTATGACTGTCACTTTTTGAATTGTATTTTTAAAACCATAACTATTCTCTGGCTCTTACCGGAAACATAATTGTTAGCCAAATATTTTTTATGACTGTCACTTTTTGAATTGTATTTTTAAAACCATAACTATTCTCTGGCTCTTACCGGAAACATAATTGTTAGCCAAATATTTTTTCATGACTGTCACTTTTTGAATTGTATTTTTAAAACCATAACTATTCTCTGGCTCTTACCGGAAACATAATTGTTAGCCAAATATTTTTTTATGACTGTCACTTTTTGAATTGTATTTTTAAAACCATAACTATTCTCTGGCTCTTACCGGAAACATAATTGTTAGCCAAATATTTTTTTATGACTGTCACTTTTTGAATTGTATTTTTAAAACCATAACTATTCTCTGGCTCTTACCGGAAACATAATTGTTAGCCAAATATTCTTTTATGACTGTCACTTTTTGAATTGTATTTTTTAAAAAGTGTATTGTTTTAGTTGACAAGGCGTCATAATTTGATGTTGGAACTATTCATTTTAAAATGGACATAGTCCCAATTATTTTAGCACACCGACATAAGATTAATCACTAATAACTTACTTTGGTCATCGGACAATCTCATTTTTTTTAAAATATGTGTGAAAAGTAATAACCTACGCAAGAACATGAAATGGCTTTACGTATCGATAGATATTAAAAAATTAAAATAATTTCGTATTTGTATGTGCGTGAAAATACGAGGTCAGTCTAAAAATATCTGACCGTAGGCCGAAAACATTTCAAATACCTGATAGGGTTGGAACCATACCCCCCCTTCAAAGTAGGCCCTTTGTGCTTGCACACACTTAACCCATCAATCCATCCACTGCCGGAAACACATTTAGAAGTCTTCTTTTGGAATAGTGTTCATCTACGCCGTCGCGTTCTACATTATCTTTTCTCTCGTCTCAAAACGGGAACATTTCAGTGGCATCTTCAATTTTCGAAACAACCAGAAGTTGCAAGAAGCCATGCCTAGAAAGTAAGGAGGTTGACGAACGACTGGAATTCCATGCTTGGCCAAGAAATGTTAGATCAATTGGGATGGATGTGCGGGGACGTTGTCGTGATACAGTTGCCAGTTTTTCGCCGTTCACATGGCTGGTCTTTTGCGCTGAACTGCGTCAGGGAGACGCCGGAGAGCATCTTGATAGTACTCCTTTGTCACTGTTTGTCCTTCCAGTGCGTATTCGTGATGCACAATTCCACGGATATCAAAGAAGACAGTCAGCATCACCTTGATTTTGCTTCTCACCGTTTGCGCTTTTTTGGCCTTGGAGACTTGGGATGCTTTTATTGCGACGACTGTCTTTTTGTTTCTCGGTCGTACACGTACCCCCATAACACATCCCCAGTTATCACGGTGTTCAGAAACCCATGATCAGTGTTGGCAGTTTCCAGAAGGTCCTGTGCAACTTGAAAACGAAGGTCCTTTTGTTCCGTTGACAACTACTTGGGCACAAATTTCGCAACCACTCTGTGCATGTTCAAATCATTACGCAAAATTGCATCTCCCGCACGGTTGAACGATGATCTTCCATCACAAAATTCCGCACCCTCTCAACAACAGCTGCAGTCCGAGCAGTTTGGGGCCTACCAGAACGCTGGCCACTCTCCACTGATGTGTGGCCATTTTTGAATCGGTTGAACCACTTCTTAATTTGTGTTACACCCATCGCATCTTCTCTAAATGCCTGCTGAATCTTACGAATTGTTTTGCTTTGAGAATCACCAAGCTTTTGACAAAATTTGATGCTCAACACGTTCAGTCATCTTGAGAGAATCGGTAATCCAACGAACACGTTGTGTAGCACCTCACTCAGCGACCGACAGGCAGCGACTAACGCGCAGGAAGGCGGTTATAAAATTCACACATGCGCATGAAGGTGTCTTCCTTCACTGTGTAGAGTGGCGCCGCTCTATCGTCAATATTTCGCACGGAACAAATAAAGGTCGGATACTTTTTAGACGGTACTAGTATTGTAGTTATTTTTAGCAATTTCCAATTTTCCAATAGTCCAGGGTTGTAGGGACCATAGTCATGAATAGAAATATTTCTCTTGTGTAGGGGGTCATTTTTCTCGATGTTTTACGCTTCTCGGCCACGTGATGGTCACAGTAATACTCCCATAGCAAGAATCTTTTAGGTTATGAACCTCCTCAAGACAGCTTCATAGGTAAGATATTATCCTAAGTGCCAGGTTCCATGGTCAGTGTTGAAACATTTAATGACTGACCCACTGCGCTTACACCCCCATCCTACTCAATTAATGATAAACATGTATTAATGCTTCATCACTGAAACTGAAGATTATATACGTCTCTATATTAAGAATACACCTAGTAATATGGGGTTCATGGTTGGGAGAAGGAGTACACTTGGTTTCTGATGTATTGCTTGACAACGTCGCTTGTTTCTGTTCATAATAATAAAAATGATATATATATATATATATATATATATATATATATATATATATATATATATATATATATATATATATATATATATGCTTTCATCAACAGTTTGAGGTTTTGGTCTTTACCGCCTCGAAGCCTATCTATTATAATAATTATTTAACTGATATAATATTTAATATTTGGGCTACAGAATAGTAAATCTTGTATCAATTCAATAGTGGGTCGTAAAATCTAAAAACCTCGACCCACATCTACTAATAACTATTTTAGCATCGAGCACTATTGGATTTGGTATATACAATATGTTTTACTTAGTAATACGTCTAAACCCGAGTCTCAAGTTTAACAGAAAAAATAATATAGAAAAGCTTAAACAGGATAGGAAGAAGATTTACTAAAGAAAAGTTAGAAAGTTAATAGAGTAATTTAGCAATTTATAGGCTGAGCTAGCAAGTCCCGTGAGATCTAGTTCGTTTTCGTACTTTTTATATGAAAAAAATACAACGGACAAATTCATTCACATTATTTAAGGACGATACAACAATAATATCTCTATATCTATGTTGCTATGTACGTGCCCGTGTGTGCGTTTGTATGTAAATTCGTATGAATGTATTTATGTATACACATTGACATACTTTGTTGTGTATTTATGGATATACTGTAAGGGATTTCAAGGTAGTTCTGCGCAATAATTGTCACTGGATACACCGCTAATGTATATCTAACATATACATTTATCTTGTCAGATTTTCAAACTCAAATCAAAATAGTATCTAAGCTGAGAAAAAATGCTTCTGATTAGCTAATTTTCATTTGTTATTGTTATACTGTGTTATTGGCAATATGATAACGTACTTAGCTACAATTCATTTAAACATTACTTAGTGCAGCAGGAAACATTTTTAAATAATCACCTAAAAATATCAACAAGAGAGATAACTCATTTTACATTGAAGAATATAATCAGAGTTGTCTAACTTAATTTACAAAATGCCAAAAAAAATAAATAAAAGTAAAATGACTTTATTTTGGGCAACTGCGTGTAGATACAGCTAGTAAATACTAAAGTCGAAATAAAGAGTCGATATCGACTACTGAACGTCATGTCTTGGTGGTCGGGTTAAATTGCTTTCGAAAATTAATCACGGACGATATCAAGCGAACAAATGGCCAGTGGGTTTAATGCAAATTGCTTATTAAAAATACTGGACAATTTTCCACTGCTGATTTTGAGATATTTTACCGTAGGATATTTTTAATGTGAATTTTTTTCAAGCGATGAAGTTTAACGAAAAACGAAAATGAAACTGACGAAAACGAAGAAGAAAGAAATAAAGAAGAAGAAAACAAAACTAACTAATAGAAAATATGCACCGGGAAATTGATGAGGTTAAAAGAGTGATGATCCGACTTGTTAAACGGCAGCTTCCGATAGTCAGCGAATTTGAAGAGTTTGAACACTGTCGTAAACAAAAGAAAAACAGGACACTGATTGTATCTTGACACCGATGGAACAGCGAACGGAACTTACAGAAAAAACAAACTTTTACTGACTTAAATATCGACGGACGAACGGACCATGGCAAAAATCTTCGACGAATAGAACCTTTAACGAACAACGGTTATCATAACAAAGGCAAGCTTACAACAGAAGCAGACGAGAACTGAGCAGCAGGCTAGTCGTCGAACTGACTGAATAGATGAAATACGCTTGCTTATATTGAGTAAAAAATACATTGATTAGTCAGTAAAACAAACATTTACATAATTTGACGCGGCTCACATCGTTGTCCCGGATGTCTGTCTACAGACGCTTGTTTGTGATAGTCACTGTTCTCTTACCACCACAGACACAATATCAAAGTCGGCGGCGTTTCGACTAGCGTTGTCATCCTTTATCACCGGGGTAGTGAGTACTTCGTGTCAGTTCCACAACACTAAAATACACTCCCTCGTGTCATAATATTATGGGATAGCTGTTGTCGTAAGATTAATCTACGCATTCTTTTTAAAAGTTCTGGTTGACTAAGACTGAACAAGCTGCAATAGAAAAAATATGGAATATATTAAGAACTAGCTGTATATTATCAGTATTACCTGCGAGTCTTTTTACATCTATTTTTGTTTCATTTTTCTAAAATAGGATTTTTCCCGTTAAATTTAATTATTATAGTCATTAAACAAAACCGAAATAAACTAAAATTAATCGTTGTTCAATTGATGTTATTTTTATCTCTATTTGTCCAATTATTGGATGTAAATAGCTTTCAAAACTTTTTAACATTTTAATACGTGAAGATTTGCTAATAATTTTAAAGCCAAAAATTACTTTATATTCGACAAATATTTAATTGCTTCCAAATTCCTTTCAAATTTCAAAGGGTAATGAAATAATTCATTTTTCGTTCCAACTATTATAAAATGATTAAAATCTGACTTGTTTAGAGAGAAACCGAAATGCATTCTGGTGGATTTTACTACTTTATAAACAAGTTTTAAAAATTTCGTATTGATTTAAGTTATTACATTTTTAATTTCAATAAATATTCAAATAACAGTCAATATAAAAAAATAATAATTCAATACCTAATTGTCAAAATTACGTTGACGCGAGAAAAAAACCGGTACCCGCACGTGAAGTCTCATACTTTTATTAAGATAGATGTGACGCTATAGTCACGTGCATGTAGATAACAAATATGGAAATGTATGCAAATATGCGTATAAGTATTTTATAAAGAGAGAGATAGAGAGAGAGAGAGAGAGAGAGAGAGAGAGAGAGAGAGAGAGTATGGACATCTAAAAATAAGATTAACTGTTTTTCTAGTTACTTTAGGGCAACTATTTCTGATGAAATAAAAAGATGAAACGTATCGCGCCTTGTGTCAATTTTTTTAAGAGCGGATTATGATTCAATAAAATTCGATGGATAGTTGATTAATTTAAAAGCTGGATATTAAAATTGATCGAATTTTCTTTCTAATATTAAAACTACACATAAAAAATTGTCGATTTTAATATCATTTTTGAATACGTTGTGGCGAGTTGCTGTCTAGTAAAAAATTTAAGTATTGACAAAGTGAGGAAATACCATTGGCTGTACGACCGAAAATAATAAGCTACATTCTAAGCATTTTCCATCTTCGTCATAGTTGTGGACTGCATTTTATGCGACATATATAAATAAGGCGACCACCTGATTGATCCTTTGTCCATGGCACTGCTGTTGTTTCTGCGAAAGTAGTTGCGGGAACATTATTTGCGGCTTTCTCATTATTTTACTAATATTTCCCACAAATTTCCATCCGTTGTACCCTCCGACCTTTTCTATATACTTTGTGTTGTAATGTCTAATTTTGTCTGAAATTTCGAACTGAACCTTTTATTAAATCCACTGGAATCAATTTCTCTAATTCGTTTGAGAATATTGTCTCAGTGAGTTTTTGTCTAAAGTTTCCTTTTATTTATTTATTATTTATTTTTTACTAATGAATCACCACTTATCAAGGTGAAAAACCACACGAGGATAAAGGTTAATGAGGTAGAAAAAGTGCTCCTGTAATCCCGAGAGGTCAAGTGACGGGCTGTAAGGTCTCATATTACAATCACCTCTTCTGATTAAAGGCCCTCGGAATTGGAGCTTCTGGTCGCAATGAGTGAGCGAACATCTTGGCGCACGAACTTCAATTGATATTTCATCATCAATCGATGGATGACTCAAGATGAGACAAAAAAGACAAGAGATGGATAGATTGAATGCTGAAAGGTGATGAATACTATGAGAGGATTGAAAATCTTCACATACCACCCACTCAAAATAACTGGTAAATAAGAAAACATCAATTATTCACCCTTTTTCTCAGAAACACCGCTCATGGAATGTGGAAACTAAATGAGAAAATAAAGAGGAAAGCGAGAGTTGCAAATCTGCTGAAGATAAACCCAGAGACAACTTTCTACTCTCCATGAATTTGATCAGAGATTGAACCCATAGCCACCTTGTAGAATTCACTCTAGAATATTTCTATTACCACTTGACCCTGTGGCAAGTATTTTCCAACAACTGCTAAGAAAACAGTCCGAAAATAATATCAATGTCAATACTGTTGCAAGAATAGCAGGGGTTCCTTTAAAGAACTCTCTATCTGCTGAACAGTTTGTCACAAGATTACTTCCCTGAGGGCTACAACATGGTCATCTTCAGATATAATGTCAATAAACACTTTTCATAAACCGTCTGATATGTCATCGAATGTTAATAATTTCATGTATTATTTTTAATCGTCTCATAATATTCATCATTATTCAACTATCAATCTATCAACCTCATTAACCCTGATAGTCTCACGTTTTGCGCCTCGATAAGTGTTGACTCATTAGTGAAAAGAAAGTGTTATCAAAATATGTCCATCTCAGAAACAGCGTCAAACAGCTGTAGGGCTTTATTTATAACTAGCATGGCTACCTTTTTTTTGCCCGGGGGATTGATTAGAAAATAAAAATATTTAAAAAAAGATGTGTAACATCTTTGTTTCGCCCCCTCTCTCTCTCCCTCCCCCTCTCTCTCTCCTTCTATCTATCTCTACGCACGCACATCCTAAGTTTTGTCACTTTTTACCACATCTTTCCATTTCTCTTACTCTCTCTCAATCATTTATTAATTTCTAATTTATTTTTAAAACTTAAATTCATCTCAAACAATTCATATTGCCATTGATACGTAAGGTGCTGATATGATTAGGAGCCAAATTTAATGGGGACATCTTTAGTGAGGATTTCTGTAGTAAAATGTTTGTTCACATTACATTTAAATTTCTACATATTGGTACAGTCGAGGAAACAAGGAGCAGCGAGAGAATTTCAAAGGGAAATGGTCTAGGAAAGAAGCTATTAGAGTATTAATTTTCCGGCATCGTGGGACCTCTTCAATGAAGGGGTGGATTTTGCTTCTAGTCGGGTTAGTCGAAGGTATTTACGTTGAGGGGGTACAAGTGCAGTAAGTTCATCTGAACAAATTCCATAGAAGTGTCTGTAAAATAAGCACAGATGCAACATTGCGGCGGTGAGACAGGGGGCGGAGCTTCGTAGACAGTGCGGAACCTATTAGATTAGCGACTCTTTTTTACACCCTGTCCGAGAGGGAGAGACAAGTGGTTCGTGCACCAGTTCATACGTGACAACAATACTGCATACATGGACGAATAGCGGATTTATAGAGAAATAGGATTCTTGCAGGTTTTAGAAGTTTTCTAGTCTAGTAGAAGGAGCAAACCTCTTCTGTAGCAGACTTGCCATTATGTTCTATGCATTAATTCCAGTTGATATTACCTGTGAATGTTAGGCCGAGGAGCTCAAACTTTGGCAAAATAATGGAAAAAACAATCAGCAGCCGACTATTTGATCTACTTTCAGTGTTTTTTTAAAAACATTACCACCAACAATTAAAAACAAGTATATTTATCTTCAATTGAAAATTTACTAAAAATACACTTATTTGTTCCTATGTGGCGCGAAGCGAATGCATATTATATTATTTAATTTTACCATAAACAGCTTATAAGCATACCGAAGCCGAAGATATACATTTTGTAAGAGTATCTGTAGTAGTTTCTGACTTTTATCTGGACACACTTACACACAGAAAAGGCGACTTTCCTTTGTATAATAGCTTAAGAAAAGAATGTATGTCCCGAGTAATAAAGTAACGGATGCTATGATGCCTGATGTCATTATTTGACGATTATTAAAGTTGATGGTTTTGTTAATCAAACTTTAGCGAAGAAATATGTTCTGTGATTTTAGAAAGAAAGAACAAACAATGAAGAGAAGGTAACTCCGTGGAGACTAGCCGACGAGAATGTCTCATTTGGCACAGAAGAGTTAACGTGTTTTGACAAATCGAATCATACAACGTTGAAATATGTCAGCCCATATTATATTATATTAAATAATATCCAACATTTGCAAAATTAGCTCTGTGTTTGAGTAACCAAGTAAGATTTAGCGAATATCGTATTGGATATAATAATTATTTGGCTTGATTGCCTTATCAGAGAAATTATTATAGATGTAAATCAGATGTGACTAATTTGCCTGGCGTCGTATATTTTGCTCATGGCAAAGAACAGAGACACAAACAAAAACAATGAGATAAGGGTGTTCAATGAAATTTAGGCAAAGATTAGTAGAAATGTGACACTACTAGGCTGGGTCATAAGTGTATTGTGTTTATGTCGGGAAAATCTGGTAACTGTTTTGCGTCACTGACAGAGAACGGAGAACGGAGAACGAATCCACTAACCTTGTTCGTACGTTAGTAATTATGGATGGTAGTTAGCAACGACTGGCAACGGTTTGGTGTGTAAATACACGTTACGATTACAAAAACTAGCGGGACCTCGTGGAAATTCCACGGTGCTTTTTACACCAATCTGTATAATTTAATATTCCTTTGAAATAATAAATTTCTGTCAGGGTTAATATTATTCAGAAAAACATTACCTTTTCTTCTCCCGTAAAACTAATTGTCATCACGAGCTAAATATTCTATAAATAAATCAATCGAATAAGTCCCTTTATTTATTTATTTAAAATTGTTTCAATAAAACTCTTTTTACAATAATAAGTATTATCTGTCTTCTTCAGGTAAAACTAATTGCCAGCTGAATATTATTAATATCAATACAACAAATGTTACTTTTTGAAATGTATCTATTTAAAATTGTACCGTTTTAGTCAACTGGACAACGTACTTGTATTTGGGAACAATTCATTTTGATGTGAATAAATTCGGAATTACTTACATTAGCGACATCAGATTAATCACCAATAATATTGTTTTTTTATCGGGCGATCTCGTTTCTTTATGTGTGAGAAAGGTGATAACTTAGTGCAAATATGAAATACTTTAGCGTATTATAGATACAAATAAACGACTACCTTTCAATGTCTATGGTCATAGTCAGTTCTGAGCTGAATAAAAGTTTGTTAATACAAAAGAACTTCAGTTTTCTTTGTTGTTTTTACGAGATTTTTTCTTCTATTATCAAGAAGCTGGGGGTTCTTTTAGTCATGTTGAGAAACGACTTTCTCATACGCCTGCTTCTTTTGTGGTATCTTGTTATTATAATTGTATCAGTTTTTAAACGTGGCAGACAAAAGTCGTTGCAAGTCTTTGTTGATCTCTCCCTTTTTTCCAGCCCTTTCGTTTTTCTCTTTAAAGAGGCGTATCAGTCTGTCTTTTTCTTCCTCCCTATATTGATATTGTAACAGTCGTGTCAACACAGCGAGCACTATAAGCCTGCCTGTCTCGCTGTGATTATATATAGTGACATTCTTGTCATCACCACACCTTTTCAGTTAGTTAGTAAGCATTACAACCAGCTTACCTTTGTTCTCTCTGATGAAATGGAATAATCTGTTCTTGTTTAAAATAATATGTCCTGTTAAGTTTTAAGGTCCTGCTCGTTGCATTTACCTCGTTTCGATAATTACTTTTTATTTTCAACATCAGAGAAAAATTGAAGAATGATTTTGTAAGTTTTTACTCTAACCAATTGGTGTCTAAATATTGTTTCTTTACTGTAACTATATACACGTTGCCAGCGTTTATTTACAAAGACAAGGACATTTAAAAACAGTATCAAATAATACGGGAGAAGTTTGATGTATACGGCGGGATGTCGTTATATCTAGACAATGAAGAGAAAAAAAGAAAAAAAAAGAGAAAATTGTATACATTTCATTGAAAAAAGGCTTCTAAAGACTGAAATATTTGACCTATAATATTTGTTTTCATTTATTTAAAAATAAAATAAATCTACTTGCGTCGTGATTTTGATTTCTAAGTGATTCTCATATTTTCAATTACGTGATGCTTCTAATGTAGAAATATTGAATGTAATAACTGTACACACGTGGACAGCGTTTCTCTACAAAGATCATGACATTTACAAACAGTCTCCAGTAGCACGAGAGAAGTCGGATGTATACGGCGGGACATCATTATATCTCGACAATGAAGAGTAAAAAAAAAGAACCAAATTGTTTATATCTCATTGAAAAAGGCCTGATAATGCCGAATATTTGATTTATTATATTGCTTTTGTTTATTTGAAAAAAAAAATTCTTCCATCGTGATTTTGGCTTCTAAGTGATTTCTCATTATTTTTTCTTTAGTTGATGTACAGAAATCAAGAATTTATGTTCATAACCAATACTAAAAAAGCTTTAACAACTCTAACTTATACGTACTGATTATTTGATACTAGATATGTACTTTCAAAGATTTACTTGACTTTATAGGATAGTTAGAGCATTAATTTATACTATATATAAATGTCGGTCATAAAGACTACTCACCAAAATCTTATTTATCTTATATTATAGATTAAACGGATTGAATCCTTTTGTGACAAAGTATCCGGGATCCCATCGGGATCGAGTACCCTGGTTACGCGCTAGTATGCATCTTTGTGGTGATGCTACGCCGACTGAGGGCCTTACGGCGAGATGAAGTGGAGATATAAAACTAGTATATATTTTACGTAGAAATGAACTTATTCGGATGACAGAACGAGACGCCAACTAGTCTCGCGAAACCGTGTAAGATATTAAAAATCAATTACCACCAGAGCGAGGAGACAGTTGCCAGCTGGAAGGTGGAGATTAGAGAATTCCATATCTCAAATTTAATTCTGAAATATCAATAACGCAATATTATTGTTTGGGTGAGAGTTATGTGAGCCTGTCATCGTTTGTTTACAGCGACGGTGGGTTACGGGTAAATCCTATTTATTTGAACAAAAAAGGAGTGAGACGCCCGTCCCCACACTCATTGAGAGAGGAGGACAGGCAGAAAGTAAGATGGCTGAGAAGGGGTGTGTACTACTATAGACGCACGAGGAAAAGAGATAACAAAAATGCTGCCGCTTCAATAAAAGGATGTGTTTTTTTCACGCACGCGCAGAGTTGGACTGACGCCCGGGAGAGTTGAACTGACCCCTGGGGGAGACCGAAGTGGCGTGCGCAGAAGTGGCGGCGCTAGAGAACCAAACCGGATGAAATTCCAGCCATCGCCTTTGTCCGTTAAGTTTGTGACTTAGACAACCAATTGTGTAAAGAATTCGCACACACAGAGAACTAGCGAAATAATTTAGCGAAAAGAAACCCTGGCTAAAGACATTTACGAGCACGGTAGGCATTAATCCTATCATTGCCCAATGTAAAATCAATTATTTTATTTTATTAATAATTACTCTTCTATACAAAAAAACCCAGACTGAGTTGTTGAATATTGTTCTTTTCTTTTTGTTTAGCTTTGAAATGGTCCTTGGCTCCCACAGAGCCAACCGGTTGCTGTTCGACCAGTGATCGCTCATGCTATAAACAGTTTCAACGTGGGAGTGTGTTTGTAGCTGGACGAGACGACCAGATCGGCGACGTCATCATCATCTTCGTCGCCATCCCGGCCTAGAGGAACTTGGATCTATTTTTTAATTGCCACGACGATCTGCACGGCTGGGGGGGGGGGGGTACACTTTCACTCTAGATTTTAACAGTATACTGAAAACTAAGACATCTGTGTTCACAATTTACATCAGACAGTATGTGTAATATTTAAAAGACACTCGAATATTTATGACTAACTATAGATATCTCTGAAAAATACAGATGTTGCTAAAATATGGTTAATTATCCTTCTGGTCTTAAAAAAAGAACCATGAGCGCTAATGAGTTAATGTAGCAATTGCGCACAGTATAAATTAATTTTATATTATATATCGATTTTATCTTTTAAAGTTAGCATTTAAATAAGTAAAAAATAAAACACAGTTTATAAATTTGTATAAATAAATTTGATATAAAATTTATTTAAAATTAAATTACAACGATAACTAGCAGCGAAGTTAGGTTCCTGTGTTTGTTGACTGTTCATAATTAAGACGGTAATTTTAGCTTTAAGACTCTTAAAATATATTATTTTTATAGCAAATACTAAACAACTTTGAACAACTCTAATAGGTATTAATTAATAACAAAATAAAAGCGGAGATAAAATACCACAAACGACTATGAAATAACTTTCTGTCTACACGATAAGCAACCGGAACAAACTGGCGGGTGGATGTCTTGGCTAGACACCGAAAGATGGTGGTGCTGTTCGTTCTTTGTCTAATATAAACCGTTTATCGTATTTAAGTTTATGTAACTGTTAAATCAAACAGGCTCGTATTTATTTTAAGCGTCACATTTTTTATTGTCAATTATATTAGCCCCAATGCATAAAGTAAAATACTCATGTCAAACTCGGGAATCTGTGCTGAATTTCCAATCGAACCATTGCCTTTGCTCCGTCAGCCATGACCGCGTAGAGACTTTAAGTAATTCTTAATTATATTCTTAGTATCGCCCGATTTAACCTTCAACCCCGAGAAGACTATAACTTAGAACTGAGTATTACTTAACATGCTATGGGGATTCCCGAGTTTGACATACATTTTCGCGAGTTCGACAAGATGAACCTGAAGAAGATAGAAGGTTACATAAGCCGAAACGTTGTGAGAATAACCTCCACGGTGAGAACACTAGTTCAAATAATCCGAATGATACGTACCATTTTTTTTTATTTTGTTATATATTTATTATTATTTTTTTCGCAAACGCTTATTCGTTTACATTTTTTATTTGTTTTTATATTTCTTTCTTTTCCTTTGTTCCCCTCTTTCGCTTTCAAATTAATTTTCTCTCGGGCATCAGATGTTAACAAGAACTTCGATGTGGATCATTGTGTGAATGCCTTGCGCCATTTTTTTCCCTTTCAACGTATTATCCTATATTTCCATGTCATACCTTTCTTTCCCTTGCCGTCGGTAAACTAAGTTTTAGACACGACTCTAAAGAATTACAGATTAAAGTAAACAACACGAACAGTTTTCTCAAACACTTTTTCGCGCCGTCCATAATTTTATTAACTTCATTGAATTCTATTTGGCTTCATTTGCCAATAACCATAATTGGCCAAAGTTGTGCTTATGGCCACTAGAGGTTAGAAAAACAATTCAATAAATTTTACGCCGTATCATTTGTTCAAAAGGATTTCTGAAATAATTTTTTTAGATTTATTTTAGATGCGTACTTGTCGAATAAAGTCTAACACTTTGTTATTGGCAATCTTCTGATTTGAGAAACAATCGATAACGCCTGAGCGGTAGCCTTCGCGATGAGGAGCTGTAGTGCGTAAGACGGCCAACTCAGCTCCTAGTAATCTCTACTTGTGGATCGTCATCAGACCCTGTGCCGCATTTTGCATGTCATTTCTGTGAACGCAGCCAGGTGAGTGAAACCTGCGGAAACTGAACGAGATGATGATACAAAACGGCCTACACAGTATGCACAACAATACTTACAACAAAGAACATTTTCTGGAAGTTTCACTACATATGTGCTTTTGTGTCTCACTATCTAAGTTTTTTTGTGTGTGAAATAGAGGTGTATAGGTTTATGGTACTATCGTGGCTAGAAGTGTGTCCCAATCTGGAATCCGTGTTTGAGACACGATTGCAAAACTTGCCTTCCTGGCACGACGCCATTGTGAAAAGATCCGGGCACGGTTTCGGCGCTACTGTGGAACCAATGAAGTCACATTCGTTCTGACCAGTTCTTTTGTCCATAATCTTGTGCCCACGCTGTTATTAATATCCACAAAACTCGGTTAGGAATAACGGTCTGTTACCATTAATTCTCTGCAGTGTTAGAGAGAATGTTTTCTTTAATTCACGAACAAGGAATCGTTGAATTTTCCTAGCTAAAAACGTGCTGGTGTGAATAAAAATAAGACATCTTTTGCCTTTTCTTATAAGATATACTTTATTTCTTAAGATTCCATTATTGTTACTTTCGTTTCTTATCTTATTGTAGTAGGCGACCAAGGAGCGACATCCTCTTTCGTCACCTATTGCAGAATTGATTTTTTCTTGAGTTAAAAACTAAAGAAAAAACGCATGTCAGTCAAAAGCAGCCGTCATCATAGGCACTCTCCTTCCCTTCGTATAAGCACGTCGGTGACAGGCTGTTATATATGGAAACTTGATGGGTCTAGCCGTTGACCTATTTCCACTCCGTAACTCTCAGCGTTATATCAACCCAATTTAACTGACCGCCTGGTAATATTAGGAAAATCTTGCTATATCTTTTTGTCCATTTTGACTCAAGGGTGTTCTGTGTGCCATGTGTTAACTAGTATATCTGAATTGTTACATTTGTCACCCGCTTTCATCTTCAGCTCCAGCTGTTTACCTGACTGATGTACCATTGCGGCTGCTGATCCCAAACCTGAAGCTGCTCTGTTTAAATCCGAACAAATGAATCCCTATATATAGACAGTTTCGGGAAATATGAAGTGCTACTCATTTACTGTTCCTTCCAAAAACATTATTTTTCGTTTTATCTCTTTTACATTTTTTATTCGTTCACATTCCCACGCCGTATCGATCGATCTACCAGAACGACCCGTTGTGAGCATTTAACACATGAGCAGAACTCCACGACCTCACCCCCATCTTGTAATAAATGAAACAGTAATGGTGCAACACTTAGCCGCATTTATCCTTACTCATTTATTTATTTCTATGAAGTAATCAATTGATGCATATATTTGAACGCTGGGCATTTTACATGCAAACGAGACACTTTCCCATTGTACAACTTGTCAGCTAAATATTAGATGAATGTTACATTCACATGTTTACGTGGCTCATCCATAGAAATATAATATAAAAAATTTAAGAAATTTTTTAGTTTGTAGAAATCAGTTTTACAGATATTTCCAATTTTACAAATAAGAATTGTTTTTAAAAGATGTTAGATTAAAATAGATTTGTGTTGGCACCAAAAATCATAGGACACGTCCGAATTTGAGGTATTTGGACCATTTTTAATATCACTTGATCTCAGTAAGTATGTTTACCGTAGTTTATGGCGACTCGAAGGCTCCCTTTTCATTGACTACTACACGGAGATGCAAAGAAGTGCGATACCACTTTCTCTTAATTACAATGTCCAAAAACAAAATAAATTACTGAGCAGAGAAGACCCGTTTCTAGGGTAATTATTTGCGTAGATTACGACAGGTCTCAATTTTGTTTTTAAAACGTCATTTACATTTTTACGATATTAAGTAAATTTGACACTTAGACTTAATATATTTTAAATATATGTTATTTTTTATTTTCAAGTAGATATATGACTTAAATGAATTAAAATGCCTACAGGAACTTGTAAAAGCAATTCTGATAATTTTTGTTCCATTTGTGGATGTGTAACACCAAAGTCTCATTAGCGAAAAAATATCTAATTACATCATAACACTTTATAAACTATATCTCGAAAGAAAAGTGGGAGATAAAGACATGAATTGGGAACCACATATATGTTGTTCGTTTTGTTTTCTTGATCTAACAAAATTAGCAAATGGTTCTGGAAAAGGACTCAAATTCGGTGTACCGATGGTCTAGAGGGAGCCGCAAAATCACACGGAAGATTGCTATTTCTGTCTTATTAAAACACAAGGTAAATATATATTAACGTCATACTTTTAATTAAATTCTAGTTTTACCCTTACTTTTAGTATTCATAAGCCTTCTTAATAAAATAAAATGTTATCCGTGTGTTATTTTTATTTTAGGAATCACGAAAAAAATAAATACACATTAGACATTACCGACTAACACCACTAACAACCCATTTACACAAAACAGAATAAACTAGATATTAATATAGCCCAAATAACTTCATCTATTATGAATATAGTCCATAAATCTACTGAATTCGACATTACATCCACAGTCAAAGCTCTCATATATTCTATCCTTTGTCTAGATTGTGATAGGGTCTGCATTGGGGAGACCCAGCGCAACCTAGAGAAGAGGATTTACGAGCACAAAACAACTATCACAACTAACAACACACTGAACTCCTTATGTTCTAATGTTATGGTATATGATTCTTATTTTGATTTAAAAAACGCCACTTTAATTAAACTCATACGAAACAAATCTACACGACAATCAATCGAATCCGCTCTCATAACCCACTCAACAAATACGATAAATCAAAGAATGGCCTTCAATTTTGTCTCCTCCTGAAGCTATTGTTAATGGAAACAGCATAAACGTAGACACTGGCTTAATCCCTGCTTTTAAATTAGGTCCTTTGGATTCTCTTTTTATTTTATGTTTAACTCTTATTTTCCCCTTTTCCTTAGCTAATACGACATCTATGTTTATTTTGTATATATATTACGAGTACATATATATGCATATGAGTGTTTTAAAATTTTTTAAATTAAAATGTTTTAATTTATATGTTTCATGCTTACGCAATCTTCAGTGCAGGAAGTTAATTTCCGATGGTCGGCGGGCGCGAACTCCGCTCACAAATCGCCACTGATTTGTAGTCAATAGCATTTCCCGTTGGCCACCACAAATTAGCTTAGAATTAAAGAGGAATTTAACTTTGCAAATGTCAAGTCGGCGGGTATTTTACAACGAGCAGCGAATAGTGATCTACAACAACAAACTGTGTAGTATCTCGCAATGATATATATATATATATATATATATATATATATATATATATATATATATATGTATAAAGAGGTGTACTAAAAGCGAACTTTTAGGAAAAGTAAAACCCTATTGTGAAGAGTATACAGCTCAATATCCAGGATAGAGCAGGTAGAAATGAAGGAGAATGGAAAGGAATTAGAGAAAGCAAAAGCCAAATCAAAATTCAATTCAAAAGTTCAAAGCAAGGTATATTCCGCAAAAAGGCAATTTATTCAAGTTAAATTTTCCTTAAGCCAGGCTTTTCAAAGATCAAAATCTTATCATCAGAGGAAGTCGCTGGGATAGATAAGTTGGCAATGGCCAAGATTTAAAATTTGAAAAAATAAAATAAAAGTTGTAGGGAAAGAAACGCAGGGCAAAACTGTGCCAGGGTGCAAGCAAATGTCCGATTGCCAAAAAGTCCGGTGTCGAAGAGTCCAGCGGAGAGAATAAGATGTAGATAGGTAGGTCGTTAGAGGCACGAGAAGTAATGAGAGAGGTTTCAAAGTTAAATTCCAAGAAGCCACAACTTCAGGTACGGCGAAAATAGAAAATCCAAAAAGGGTAAAAAGTCCAATAAGAGGTACATTCGATGATGCAGGCAGGCGTCAGAGGAGATTAAGATGGAAAATATTCGCCATTAAAGATACTTCCCGGGCAAAGATGACAAAGGAAAGTGTTTTAAAGTGGGAAAAAGGGGCAGCGAGAATATTTAAAGCCTGCCCAGTTGAGAAAGCCGGCTATAAATGAAGAAAAGCAAAGACAGTGAAAACAAGAATATAATATGCGATCAGTAGGCAAGGGAGGAAACGGGTAAGGGGTGTGTGGGAGGAGAAAGGGACGGGTACGAGGAAAGAGAGGGGGGAGGAGAAAGGGAGCGATGCGGTGAAGGAATGCGGACAAAACTAAGAGTGTGAAAGTGGGGGGGGTGAAACATAAAGTTGAAATTGGAAGTTAGTGCGAATTAGGATTCAACTAGAAAAGGGGAAGAAAGGAGTGAGGGTAAGTTAACGAATGTTAGGATAAGGGGTTAAAATATCAGAATATGTATAAGAACAAAATAAGATAAAAAAAAAAAAAAAAATAAAAAAATAATAAAAATAAGATACTAATAATAGAATGGGGGAAAAGTCGATAAGATTGGAGCTCAAGAATGAAAATTAGAATAAGGAAAAAGAACTTTTATTTTTTATTTTTTATTCTTTCGGTCAATCCTTAATTTTCCCTGCGAGCTTAAGACTAATCTTATTATCTATTTTTCATTCTTTATTCTTTTATTTTCTTATTTCTACTTTTTATACTATTTTTATCTTTATTTTTTATCTTTACTCTTTTAATTTTTAACTCATTTTTCTAGTCCTACCCTTCATATATATTTTGCCTCATTGTTTATATCTAAGGTCATTTGATTAAACATCTAAACCCTGAACTTTGTTCTTATACATATTCTGATATTTTAACCCCTTATCCTAACATTCGTTAACTTACCCTCACTCCTTTCTTCCCCTTTTCTAGTTGAATCCTAATTCGCACTAACTTCCAATTTCAACTTTATGTTTCACCCCCCCCACTTTCACACTCTTAGTTTTGTCCGCATTCCTTCACCGCATCGCTCCCTTTCTCCTCCCCCCTCTCTTTCCTCGTACCCGTCCCTTTCTCCTCCCACACACCCCTTACCCGTTTCCTCCCTTGCCTACTGATCGCATATTATATTCTTGTTTTCACTGTCTTTGCTTTTCTTCATTTATAGCCGGCTTTCTCAACTGGGCAGGCTTTAAATATTCTCGCTGCCCCTTTTTCCCACTTTAAAACACTTTCCTTTGTCATCTTTGCCCGGGAAGTATCTTTAATGGCGAATATTTTCCATCTTAATCTCCTCTGACGCCTGCCTGCATCATCGAATGTACCTCTTATTGGACTTTTTACCCTTTTTGGATTTTCTATTTTCGCCGTACCTGAAGTTGTGGCTTCTTGGAATTTAACTTTGAAACCTCTCTCATTACTTCTCGTGCCTCTAACGACCTACCTATCTACATCTTATTCTCTCCGCTGGACTCTTCGACACCGGACTTTTTGGCAATCGGACATTTGCTTGCACCCTGGCACAGTTTTGCCCTGAGTTTCTTTCCCTACAACTTTTATTTTATTTTTTCAAATTTTAAATCTTGGCCATTGCCAACTTATCTATCCCAGCGACTTCCTCTGATGATAAGATTTTGATCTTTGAAAAGCCTGGCTTAAGGAAAATTTAACTTGAATAAATTGCCTTTTTGCGAAATATACCTTGCTTTGAACTTTTGAATTGAATTTTGATTTGGCTTTTGCTTTCTCTAATTCCTTTCCATTCTCCTTCATTTTATATATATATATATATATATATATATATATATATATATATATAACTTAAAGGAAGACGCAAAATGCCTTAAAAGACCATGTGTTAGATGCAGATATTTTTATTAAAATACAAAATACTATTTTCTTTCATCTTGACTTTTTTCTAATAATTTCGATCGGTATCACAAGTTTCATCAGAGATTCAAACAAATAAATTATTAGAAAAAAGACAAGATGAAAAAAAATAGTATTTTTATTCTAATAAAAAGATCTGCATCTAACACATTTACTCTGTTAAATCCACACAACATTGGACGTCTGTTCTACAAGACCAGGAAGGATTCTTACGAAAAAATAAGGTTAATACCTTTTATTTGCTTAAATCTCTGATGAAGCTTGTGATACTGAGCGAAATTATTAGAAAAAAAGGTAAGATGAAAAAAAAAAAAAATTTGATTTTAATAAGAATATCTGCATCTAACAAATGGTTTTTTGAAGGCATTTTGCCACTTTCTTTAAGTTTTAAATTTTAAATAGTCTCATATATATATATATATATATATATATATATATATATATATATATATATATATATATATACATACATATATATATGTACATATATATATGTACATATATATATAAATACATATATATATGTACACATATATATATATGTACATATATATATATATATATATACATATATATATATACATACATATATATATATACATACATATACATACATATATATATATATACATACATATATATATACATACATATATATATACATATATATATATACATATATATATATATATACATATATATACATATATATACATACATATATATATACATATATATATATATACATACATATATATATACATATATATATATACATACATATATATATACATATATATATATATACATATATATGTACATATACATATATATATACATATATACATATATATATATATACATATATATATACATATATATATATATATATATATATATATATATATATATATATATATATATATATATATATATATATGTATGTACGTATCTGTATGTCTTCCCTCTCTACATAGATTTACATTTATCATACTATATCAATATATATTCCCAAAATTCAGATTTTCTCGTTTTTTTGCCACTTTCAGCTTTTTATCTCTTGACAAAGCCCACGCTACAACAGAGCGAAACGTTGCGTTTTAGGTGTTTCGCTTTTCCATTCTAACTCACACGGTCGGGGGTATTTTATTCTTTTATGTTCATACATTATATGAGTAACGAGAGGAGAGTGGAAAACGCAGAAACGTTGGCTGCTACTCACAACTACGAGTTCAGGGAGACCAACAGCTGGTTCTCTCGACGAAGATAAACTGTGGGGATCGAAGAACATTTCATGCAATGTTACAAAAGGTTAATCGCGAGCAAGCAGTTACATGCAATCATCGAAAAGTAATTTAAAATCTATTCCCTATCTGAGACAAGTTCAAATTGGTCAGCAAACAGCAGGGAGATAAATTAGTTGGCCTCTGTACCGCGTGGTATTGAATTGTCTTAATCCTAAGAAGATCCATCTTTTGACGTCCAGTCTCGTGATGTTTCGTTTACAATCTTTTCATAATAATCTTGGATAAACACACGTTGTCTTATCCAAACCGGGGTGGGTGGTTTTTCATATATTCATATATTTTCCAACTGTACGAGTGCGTTTTGGACACAAAAGATACGATAGGAGTTGATCCTTATATAGCTAATTCTAGTCCATGTTTTTTAAGGACAGCTATTTTGTATACAGACGAAAATCCTTGCTCTTTATACATGAAATTATGAATTAAAATCAGCTACTCATAGCCTGGAGTTTATTTTACAAGGATCCAGCTTGAAATTCAATCAAAAGTAATCTCACAGCCGTTGCACTATACAGGACATACGCATTATTACCTTCGAAAGGGTTCCACAGACCGAGGTGAACGAGGGAGTTCATACCTTTCCCAACAATACGAGCACGTAATTAAACACAAAATCTGGCATCGGAGTTGATCCCGGTGTTACCAATTCTCGTCCGTGTTTCCGTATCCATTCGGCCTACGTGGAACCCCTATTCCTTCAAGAAAACGTTAGTCCGAGTGGAACAAAAATGGAGTTACTCGAATAAAGAAATGTACGATTTTTATAGACAAGTTTTATTGCCTGTTGGTTTGTTAATGTATTTAACAAATGTTGTTTTGGGAGAATGTTTTGTTTTATGTTTTGAGAACAATCGATTTATTGTTTTTGTTTCAATCAATAAAACAACAAATCAATCAAACTAAATGATATAAAACTACAAAACCGAAAAGATTAATAAGAAGAACAAATCAGGAATTCACAAACGGATTTCAGTTTTTTTTTTATCTTCGCAAAAAAAATGTCATCTCTTCCTTGTTGTGGTTTTGAAGTCAAGCCACAAAGGAGCAATTCCGACTGAAATGACTAATTTATTCAACAATGTATATTGATTTTACTTCTTTGGTTTTCTCAATTTATTTTTACTGCAATTGTATGAGGGTTCATCGATTATGAGCTTTTATATCAGAGTATCCTTCTACTAATTAAAATAGAAGGAGGACACCTTTCATCCGTTAGTGTTCATACCACACACTTGGAAATTCTCCCAGGTATTTTATGAGGTCTATATTATGAATGCATCTAGATAGATGTTTACTATGACTTCATATCAACATACATTTCAAAAGGTCACACCCACAATTACGATAATAATAGTTCAAAAACTCAGAAGACCTTTACTAATTATTTTAATTAAAGTAAATCATGCATAATGATGAACTCTCTCCACCATCTATGTGATAACTTTACAGGTGTACGATATATGAAACGTGACATATACATACCTGATCCCAGTTATTATTTCGTAGTATTACTTCTATAGCAGTTATCCTACCAAGGCTTGATAATCTGATTAATAATAAACTACTATTTAATTACATGGCGTGAGGTAGGAGAGACTACTATTTAATTACATGGAGAGATGGCTTAATACTATTGTTAAATATTAAAGGTACGACAGCCAGTAATCATTTAGAGATTTATATTCGTAGATGAAGTGTTAGCACGTAGGTAGGATGTAAGTTCATACGGAGCTCAGGTGGCTGACCTTTAGACCATTTTTCCATTAGAAACACTAGCTAGAGGAAATGACGCCAGACGAGATAGGATAGATGTGAAAGGAATTTGTACGCGATAGGACGCAAACAAAATGACTTCAGAATCAATGATAAACGAAGTAAAGGGCAATGCCGCATATCTGCAGCCAACAATCTTTCTTTACCTCATCACTAGTGGAAGTGGCACTGTGAATAGCTTAAATAAAATGACATCTTCCTCCAAATTGATTGTTGCGTTTACTTGGGCCCAACTTCAATTCCAAAACGAAAGTGTCAACAGTCCGGAGGTTCTGCGATAACCGTCAGGACAGGAAAACCTTGCTGGTATTATTTAAACTTTTACTGATTCTAGATGTTATGGATCGGAATTCCTTAAATATTCAGCTACATAACAGTATTAGAAAAGGTGGATTCAGATCTTTCTTAGTAGTATTAGTAAAAGTGATTCAATGGTTCTGAGAAAATTTTAACACAGCATACAGTCCACGCGTGTAAGGATTTTCAAACATAGTAATCTTCATGCTCGATTTTGTACAAAGGCTGATCTAGGATACATTTCCAACAGGGAACGTCGCGTGTTATTGTCTGAACGAAACAGGGAAAATGTAATTTCGCACGTTGAATCTAACGGAAGTAACCCAGGATCACTTGGCAATCGAAATTAAGTTGACGGGAAAAAGAAGACTAGAAATTAAAATAAAATTCGAATATGTCAAAACCGACGAATAAATTGGGTTCATCACACACATTATATATATATATATATGATGAATCTAATTTATTTGTAGGTTTTAACATATATTGTAGGTTTTAACATATCTACCTCTTTCTAATTATCTAGTGATATGTTCGAGATCGAACTGAGCCATTTTTATTCGTGTATTGCAAGAAATCGTATGTGCTTGACAAATTTGTGTATCTAATGAGTACGATGAGCTGCTCATGTCAACTTGATACAAAAATTGGTTTCTGTCTTAGCAAAGCAATGAATCGTTTGATAGGTTGGAGCGTCGACAGTGGAAAAACAGAAGAAATATGACCTAAAACAAAAATAAAGATTTTATAAAGCTTGTATTTTGTCGACTTTGTTGTATACATGTTAAGCGTGGGTGGCAAAGACAAGTAGAAAGGTTAAAACGCTTTCATCAGCAATGTCTTCGTAGGATTCTAGGGGTAAGATAGCAGGTGCACGTTAATTATGTGAAGTTGCTTTAGCGGAGTGATTGTTGATGTATGGGGTTCATGAATACGATAGAAGACATATTGAACATGAAATACAAGAGAGATAGAATAGGAAGCTCAGGTGTGTCAAATGCAATGGTAAGGATACTTCGTGATTGGATTTGTGGTGGCTATGGTAAAGTAGGCCTGAGCAAAGTAAATCGTATAAGTCTGAAAACGGGAATTTGGAAGGCTATTACTAGACTCCAAATGCTAAAGAAACGCAGTTCGGTTTAAATCCTGTAGAAGCACCAAAAACCTTTGTACAACTTTGAGCTCTAATAAACGAAAATAATTCGCCTCACTCTGACACTCACTTCTACTTTCTTCAGATTCTCGCCTTCTCCCTTTTTTGTTCCCTTTTTATTAGAAGATTTCCCCTCTCAGTTAATTCCGTTTAACCAATCAAAAAAAAATAATTTGCTGGCTCACTATTTGTCGTCAAGGTGAATTCACTTATTGTGCAGGAACCAGTGGATTTGTTATTTCGATGTCGTGAGTTCAATCCTTACTAGAAAACGATGAAGCCGAAACTTATTTCCCTTTCTATCTGCAAGCCAGGCAAAAGCGGACACTTTTACTGCGGGGATGAAATAAGTCGGGGGCACCTCCACCGCCTGATTCTGGCTCAAGACCCTGACTTCTGCCACAAAGTCACAGTGGCAGTCATATTTAAAAAGAAACTGTGAGCTATTTCCTTCAAGAGGTAGCAATCTCGAACTTATGTTGTAAAGAGTGCCAGGTTCACTTTTACCTTAGATACTTAACGTAACAAAACAGCGTGCTTATAGAACATAGACATATTTCCCACAAAAAATTGAAGATAATGGGTCCAATGCAACATCGGATCGGTACAGCTACTATTATACTAAACTCGAGTTAATCAACGTTTGTTTCACTAAAGTATTTTATATACATTTTAATCACGCAAAATACACGTTAAAATACTCATTGGTTTGAATATTCAGCTATGTTTTAAAAACATTTTAATAGTTCTAATTACTTACTGTCACCCATTTATTGTTAAGTTTTTGTTCATTATTCCCACCCTCTCTCATTGTATATCATTTGACCTCGCTCTTATTTTATAGAGTGTCTACCTAATTTCCATTCTGTCTGTCTCTCTTTCTTTATCTCTTTCAAACACATATTAGCTGTGTGGTTATCAACAGTTAAAGATAATAAAACTAACTATAACACACAAGATTGGAATAGTCCATTATAAACAATTTGGAATTTTAAAAAACATATTTCACCCCAAACAAGGCAGGCCGCCAATGTAGACGTAAGGGGCTACTGAGAATTAGGGTGTAGGGTTTAGGTGTTATCCTAAGTTGGGAGCCGTGCAGCGAGATGTCTGTTTGCATTAGTTTTAAACTTCAGCATATCGATACTGTCGGGGAAACAGGAGACAGGGAGGGAGTTCCAGAAACCGGCAGCACGAGGAAACAAGCTATTGAAGTAGAAGGGTCTCTGGCATCTGGAGACCTCCACAGTGAAAGGATTGGATTCAGCTGATTGCCGAGTTGGTCTAGTGTATTAGCGTCAAGGGGGCACCAGAATAGCCAATTCATCGGAGCACAATCCATTAAAGTGTTTGTAAAACAAGCACAATGAAGCAACATTGCGACGATGGGAGAGGGGCTGGAGTTTGGTGCATAGTGAGGGACCCATTAGGTTGGCGACTCTTTTTTGGACCTTATCTAGGAGGGAGAGACTAGTGGATGATGCACCAGCCCAGATGTGACAAAAATACTTCATGCATGGGTGGATGGTGGCTTTGTAGAGATATAGGATAATGTCTGGTGTGAGGAGTTTACTAGCACGTTAGAGGGAGCCCACCTTCTTTGTTGCAGCATTGGCAATGACTTCTAATGTATTTGTTCCAATTCATGTTATCTGTGAATGTTAGGCCGAGGAGTTTGAATGTTGAACTCTCAGGTAGAGTGTTATTTACTATGACAATCGGTGGGTGAAGAGGTGTCTTGTAGTGATTGAAGGAAAGGAGCTTTGTCTTTGCGGCATTAAAAGTTACCAACCATTTATGTCACCAATCCATTACAGTCTGGATAACATTCTCTAAAGATTCAGCCATTGCCTCGGATATGTTCGTGTCCTTCTGCCCACATGACGAGAGTAAAGCGTGGTGTCGTCAGCATATATACCTATCTCAGACTCAATGTTATCAGGGGGGTCGTTTATGAAAATCAGGAACAATAAAGGTCCAAGGATAGATCCATGGGGTACACCAGCATTTATGTTATGTTACTTAGATGAACGGCCATCGAGGACAACTTGGATCTTTCTTTTGATTAGGAAGGATCTAATTATATTTAATATTTGCCCAGTAATACCATATGAGTTAATTTTTAGGAGAAACCTTTTATGCCATACCTTGTCAAATGCCTTGGATATATCAAGCGCTACTGCCCTAGCTTCACCTGCCTTGTCCAGTGTATGATATATGAGCTTGGAGATGACCGTTAGGATATCCGCAGTAGATCGTTCTTGTCTAAATCCATACTGGCGGTCAGAAAGAAGTTTATCATTAACTAAGTGCCGGACTATCGATAGATTGATTAAGGATTCCATGATTTTAACAAAGTTCGGGGTAGACTGATTGGGCGGTAGTTCTGAGGTTCAGTTTTATCCCCAGAACTGTTGAAGACTGCTACCACAGATGCAATTTTACAGCAATCGGGAAAGCAAGATTCAGCTAGGCATTTGTGTAGAGTTTGGAGAGGACAGGGACCAGTTCTGCAGAGCATTTCTTTATTACTATTGCTGTAATAAGATCAGGCCTACAAGCTTTGGAGGTGTCAAGTTTTCTTAATGTCTCTGACTTAGGATGGGGTGATGACCAGGTTTTCAAATGTGGCTCTGGTACGCAATGGGAATTTAGGAAGGGGGCTGATTTCTGAGTCCAAAGGGGAGTTTGAGGCTTTTCACCATATTATTAATACTAGTTAATTCATAGCTGGAGAGAAATATATATATATATATATATATATATATATATATATATATATATATATATATATATATATATATATATATATTAATTATAGATTTCTTTTCAGAGTCCAAAAGATTACATACAAATCAGAGATACTGCCATGGTCACAAAAATAGCGCCTAGCTATGCAGATATATTCATACATGTTTTAGAGACAAACTTAATTAACAACTACCCCCTAAAACCAATGTAATTACTGTAAATATATCGATTACCCTACCCCATATCCTAACCCTAACCCTAACACATCCACTTCATTTATTGACTATGCTCAGACATAACCCTAACCCTAACCCTAACACATCCATTTCATTTATTAACAATGCTCACACATACCTTAAACACTTACACAACACCGTACACACGCCGACTACATCTGCAATAAAATGAGATGTTTAGTTTTTTTAACATTTACTGACATATTCCCTCTCCACTGTCCTAAATAAACGCATCCAAATACAACAGTCACACCATACCTATGATAGCACCAATGTTATATATACCACGCTTTGCTCAAAATATTTTAACATAGGTGAGAAAAAATTACTTTATAGATTTAGACTTACAATTAGGCAAAAATAATCTTCCTTCAAAATAGGCAAACATTTCAACTAAACAAACCATGCAATGTATACCATTAAATGCATTTTAATAAACACCAAATTCCCGTCCACATATACACGGGACCCCAAAAAAAATAAAATGGATTTTAAAACTAAAAAACATACTAATCGAGTCTCGACTCCGATGTCGGTGTGTGTTATATATATAAGTTTTTGTAGACTGACATGCGTTTCGTTTAGAGATGAAACATTGTTATTTGAATAAATTATTTGTGCCTAACGATAATTTCAGTACGATGGACACGCGTACGTTAACATTAATAAAGTTAATAGTTCTCTCCGCCATTCGATTAAAGGATTTCGAGCGAACGTTGAGACAAAAATGAGCGTTTCACAAAGTTGAACATGTTCAATTTTACATAAGCATTAAATTATATCAAACAGCACATGTTTTGATAAAGAGTAGAGAAACACTCGAAATATTAAAATTACAATAAAATCTATAATTCTACATGATTTTATGTTTACAGTAAGACTATACTTTATTTGTCAAATGTGAAAAGAATCATTAATTTTTGCCGGAGAACACACAAGTATTTGAAAGCTACTAAACGATGAGGGACAGAATTCCTTAACTGTCGCTGGTTCTAATCGTTTTCTGCCTGAATAATAATAATGGTCCGGCGATATTTACTGGGCAAAGCTGACTAATCAGGTATAAGCCTGATACACAAATATTATGTACACATCTATATGAGTCTTCTGTCGAAACAATTAGGAGGATTAATAATAAAAAAAAGAAGATTACTTCATGTAAATATTAATAAAAAACATAGTTAATTAAATGTTGATATCATTTTTTAAAATGTTATATGTTAAATACAGTATAAGTGAGACTAAAACTTGATCTCTATGTAAGACACATATATATCAGAGTCTTTATTTATCTAAAAATGTATACAAGATACAACATTGATGTGGCACATATATAGATATATCAGAGTGTTCAACTAACGTTTTCCTTTACTTCTCAAACGTTGAGTTCGCAAAGACGTGAAGAACATTATGAATATTACGTCAGCAATGTACTATAAAACGGTCTATACCGTCCCAGTCCTTATCTGTAGACAATTAAATTACATTTCTCCATATCCCAGAATAAAAAGAAACCTCTTCGCGTCTACATACGTAGGTTGCTGAGTAGATGTTCTTCATTACTTATCAATTAATACGAACGTTTAATTGTTATTTATTATTTGCAGGTTTAATGATTATTGAAATCTAATTTGTATATTAATGAAATCGAGGGGTGTTTTTTTTTTCACAAAACATTCACTTACACTTCTAATAAAATGCTGATATTCTTACGAATATTATTTTAAATAGTGCACACTGTCTCAGTGTTTGTGTATAGATACAAGCATTTACATTTTCCGACAACCTCCAAATTAAAAAAAAAGCATCGCTTCTACGCAAATATGTTGTTGTAAGGATATACCTTTATAATTATAAAATAAGAAGAACGTTTACATGCGTATTATTATTTACAATTTTAATAATTAACGAAACAAATAATTCATATCAAATAATTCATACTTATCGATTAACCATACTTGTATGGGGGTCAGGAGTGAGAGCATGAGTTTATAGGTTCTTCAATTTTCCTGGGCAATGCCGTTGTTTGGATCACGCTAGTATATAATAAAACACGCGATAGCTATATAGTTGATGAATATGCTTCAGGTTATAATAGTTTAGTAAAAACAATGACGATTAAATATAAACTGAACAGTACATATTTAGACTGGTTGGAGAGTATTAATCAATGGAGATATGCTTCTACCGTGGCGATGACGTTACCTTATTACCTTAATCAACAAAGGATGTGGACATCTGCGGTTACTTGTTTTTTTAAAAAATGTATAAGTACGAAAATATATCCCTTTACATGCCATTATAATTTATAACCCTTTTATATCTTCTGTGTGTTTGTGTCTCTGTAGCGTAGTTAGGGTATTCTTCAATCCACAGGTTACGTCCACTTTGTAGGCAGAATGTGCTGGTCGAATTTCTGGAGTCGCAGTGGTGAGGGGGCAGCGGCAGTTCCCATCTTTCATAACCTTATTAATAAAAGAAACATCCAAATTCATATAGGCTTTAAAATTTTCTTTGAAGTGTTATTCTTCCTTTACAGTATCCATGTATACACATAAAACAGCTATGTATAGGAAGCAGCTATCCAAACCAAAACTGATCTTCCTGTGAATCAGTGAAAAAGAACAAGGTTTTCCCCGCTCATTCATCACGTAAGACTATCGGCTTCCTGTCTCTGTGACGTTACAGTCGGGTCGTGTAGCTTTTCTGACTTTTACTTGGAAAATTCAACTCTACTTATTTTTTAATCTTACGTAGACATTTACCATAATAATCCCATCTTTACACATCCGCATCTAAATGTTATTACACCACTACTGTTTCGTTGTTTTAGAAGGTTTGATATTTACAATAAATACGCCTTTTCTACAGTTTATTAAAACGCATTCAGACCCGTTCGGACAATTAGTATAATAGAAATATTTTTCAATTATGACTGAAAAATCAAAATTATCAAGGGAAATAACTCATGTTTTGTATTAGAGAATATAAAAAGAGTTGTCTCTCTTACAATTCAAATTTTGTTTTCTGTATAAGTTAAACAAAATGTGCAAACAAATAAAAATTATAAACTAAAATGACTTCGCCGCATCCCGGGCAGCGTCGGGAGGGTACAGCTAGTGATACATAAAATAAACGATTATAAAAATATTTCATAAATGAAAGTTAAAGAATAATTGATTGTCTCCCTTACTTCATCTTATTTCTACCCGTTATTATTTCAAAGGGTCATTTAGACCCTGTCAATAACTGGACAGTATCTCACATGCTGATATTTGCATCCTTCGCCCTGAAGTAAAACAACGAAGTAAAAAACAATGTCGGGAAGTAAAAAACAAAGAAGTAAAAAACAAAGAAGTAAAAAACATAACAACAGAAAAGCGAATCCAACACAGACAAGGAAAGGGACATCTGTCGCGTAGTGTTTATTTTTGGATTATTTTAAGCTATAATTTAAAAACGTATCTTTATATCATGTAATGCCATTTATTAGCTAGTCTCTTTGCCCTTACAAACACAACATAAAACAAGAGACGTGCATAGCAAACAAACTAAAATTTAAAACACTGTGTTTATTTCTGCATTATCAAAAAAGCTATAATTAAAAAAAGTTAACTTTTCATAGTAAATGTCGTTCAGCGGTTGCAATAAACCAATGAAAAGAATGGCAATCTGTTCGTTTGTTTCCTTTTCAATAACTTTTTCAAACACTGTATAGGCATTAAAATGTACCTGCCAGTGTTGCGTATATCAACAAGAGCGGATTCAGATGTCTGTCTTTTGGAGGCGTACAACAAAGTATAATTGACGTGTGTTCAACCAGGGAGTAACGTGTCACGGAAACTGCATAGAGAATAGGCAAACAGACGTCCAGTTAATTTGCAATTCATACCGTGTAGTTTTGCGTAGAAGCTAGGCTATTTATAACAGTCAAAGATACGTCCAACAGAGTCCGGGCCATTTTTGAGCTAGGTGGCCTTCATTCTGTCGAGCTGAAGTAAGATTCTGTGTAGTTTTAGGAGGTCCACTCTAATCATATCATCGAATTAATGCAATAATTATCCCAGAATTAGCTCTTAATTAATTGAAATTGCTGAATAATTTAAAACTTTTTTAGAAAGATCATAAGAAAACAGGAGTAATTTAACAAAACATTGACAAGATCAATAGAATACATTGTATTTCACAATGTACAGGGTCCGCCATAAGTAATTATATATTTTGTTTTGTTTGCAACTTTGTTAATACTTAAGCATTTCTTCTATTCCATGTGGCATTCCAACGCGTAAATCGTATATATTTATAGCATCGTTCAACTTGAATAAGAAATTTAAGCTGACATTGCTTTAGTGCCGTTGGAGCTATGTGCAGAAGTATGCGGTTCAGCCCCTAAAACATTATCATTGTCGTCACAAATTGTTTATGAAAACATTTGTAACTACTGGGCCGGGTACCATGCTATTTACATTCCTAACCAATTATTACGTTTATTATACAATCGTTACAACATAATGCAGCTTCCGTACTCCCCATCCGTCTAATAACTTGACGATAGAAGTAACGTTTTATAAATCATTGAATGAAAGCGAAAGTAGGCTAAGGAAGAAATTAAAAAGATTTTAGAAAAAACATGTAAAGAATATTTAAAGAAATAAAAACAAAGCGTAACAAATAAAGTAAATCATAATAACGGATAATAATAGTTGTGTTTCAATCCTTATACAGCGATGAGGAAAAAATAATGGACAAAAAATTAGAGAAAAATATAAAAATAAAAATACATTGCTTCAGTTAATTCTTTGATTAAAAATAGAAAACAAACAGTCCCCAACGGAACAAAATAAAAATAAAATAAAAATAATAAACGAAAAAATAAATAAATCTAAAGAAAATAATAAATAAATAAAAACAAAAAAAACAAAAAAAAAAATCGCCTAAATCTTGTCTGGATATTCCAATCGTTTTTCTCCTTCTGAGCTTGATTTAATATTTCGGAATATTCTAGCAAAGTTTACTCTATTGTTTTTTCTTGTATAAAAAAACACAGCAAAAGAATCTAAATAAAATAATAATGAAATGAATAAATAAAATAATAATAAAATGAATAAATAAGTAAAAAATGTATCTCTTAAACATTTCTGGATATTCTTATAGTTTTTAGATGTGGACATTGCATATCAATAATTCACTATGTTGGTTGTTTGGTCTCACTTAACCATGACCATACACTTTTGTGTTAACTTGACACCGAAAGTCGATAGGGGGAAAAAATGGAGATCGGTGAAGCTGCTGCTGATAGTTTTTGCATTTTTAAATTACGTGCACGACTGAATTCTAAAAATGTCCAAATCTTTCTATAAAAATACGATGACTTGAAAGATATTACTTTTTCACGGAAACATCTGTTATTTATACTAAATGTAAATTTATCAAAGTTTATTCCACTAAGGTTGCTTTTCTATATACTATAATAACACAAAATACATGCTAAAATATACCTTAGTTTCGGGATTGAGTTATGTTTGAAAAAAAAATTCTGTTTTAATTTTTCTAATTACCCGTTATTAATAATTAACTGAACAAATCACCCATCTCCTAGCTATCTATGTATTTCTCTCACCCTCTCACTTTACGTTGATTCAACCACTTTCTAATATTTCTTAATGTTTCTGTGAGCACTTAGAGAAAGAATGATTCTCTTTTTTCTACGTTACCATCGAATTCACATACGCGTGTCTGTGCACACCATAAAATTAGATGGCAAAATAATAAGTCACTTTACTTCTATCTATATAAAAGTAATAAAGAATAATAATATTTCTCTATAATAATAATAATAATAATAATAATAATAATAATAATAATAATAATAATAATAATAATAATAATAATCATCATCATCATCTGGAAGAGCGCGGACAGCTCTGGGACCTTGGGGAGGCTTGTTGCCACTCGGGCCCCAGAGGGGACCGATGGCCCTTATCAGCGGGAAATCGATGGTAGGTGGCTGTTGCGATACAACAAGGTCATCAGCGGTGATGAGCAGAAAGAAGTGGAGCATACTGGAAGTCTGAGGAGACTTGTTGTCACTCAGACTCCAGGGAATACCACAGGTTGTTGGCAGTGGGCGATCACTGACGATGACCAGTGTGATAACTCCTAGTGAGTAAATAATAATCATGATGACGACGACGACGACGACGACGATGATGATGATGATGATGATGATGATGATACTGGCAGGTGTGATAAGTCTTCTTATTCGGTAGAGAGAGCTCAGTTTTTTGCAAAAGACTCAATTTATTTTTTTTATTCCAGTGTATGTTGCCTGTGAATGTTAGATCAAGCAGTTTGAGCGTTTGACTCTCGGGAAGGGTGCTATCAACTATGGCAATCGGTGGTTGATTTCTCATACTTTTTAAAGGAAAGATGCTTTGTCTTGCTAGCATTGAATGTAACCATCCATTTTTGGCCGTATTGCCTTACAGATTGGAGGTCATTTTGTAAGGGTTCAGTCATTTCTTTGGATATGTAGGTGTTCAATTTATCTGCATGTCGAGAATAGAGCGTAGTGTCACGAGTAAATATATCCATCTCCGACGTGATTACATCAGATAGGTAATTTATGATGATCAGGAATAAAAAGGTTCAAGTTTCGACCCTTGGGGAACACTCGCATTTATGTGATTTTTACATGTAGTTTAACCCAATCTCACGGAAGGCTACGATTATAGCTTAGCCCAATACTATGGAATAGTACGCTTGTAGCGTAATCCAACTCCCATGGAAAGCGTCGATCTTTGCTTTTTGTAATCTTACGCCAAGCTACGATCGTGGCTAACTTTATTTAAGGAAAGTTACGTGATTTTACCCAATCTCACGGAAAGCCACGATCACAGACTTTTGCAAGTTAACAGTTGTGCACGCCGAATCATTTGCTAGTCTGTCACAAATAACTGATTGTTGATCCCGGTAAATGGCATTATTCAATTACCCTCTTCCTCCAGCGGTAATCACATGGCAAACCTTGAGGAAGAACGGAATTATGTTTATTAATGAAATTTGTATGAACTACGCAGTTGATTTATTGATGTGATTGACCTCATCATTGAACTCTAGTTCATATTCCTCTTTATATCGCTTATTATTACGTTTTCCATGGGGATAATCTGCAACTATCATCGATTTGTACTTATTAGTACCGAGATTATATCAAATACCGACTTTTCTTTCATTGTTTGACAAACTAACTGGTAGTAAATGGGGGTCGATGTCTTCTTGTTGCGTTCGAGACAAGCACTGAATTGTAGTATTAATTGAATCTGAATCATAAACTTTCATTATACTAAAGATTAGTTACTCCTGCCAAGGAGGTTATGTTTTACTTAGTACGTATTTATTTATTACAAACTAACTGTACTTACACCGCGTTGCACATGATTCAGTGATGTCATTTTAGTTTTAATTTATATTTGTTTTCATATTTTCAAACTTAACGAAAACAACCACTATTATATTCTTCACGTTAAAATGACGTATAACCCGTGCTGATTTTTATTTTTAGGTAATTATTTTAAACTAGCATGACCCGTGTCGCCGCGTTGCTCGGGGGAATAAAAACGAATGATTTGACTGTAAAAGAATATCCGCCAAAAAATGGAATTAAATTAAAAAAAGATATTTTAGCTTTTAGAGTGGGGATCACTTTTCTATATAAATTGAACGTAAAATGAGCACTCATTTCCAGGCCATTTAGCGGTAATATGGCGATGTGAATCCATTTTTTTTCAGTATTTTAGGGAAATCAAAATTTGTATGTGGATGGGTGGTATAGGGTTAATTTTTTGTGCTTTTTAAGAATAGGTATCCAGAGATTTGAAGTCGTGACCTAAGCAGTTCCGACTTTCCAGAGAAAGCCAAATCGAGTTCCGATGCGTCTACACAATATAGACAAAACCGACGTCACAAACTAAAACGTAGTTTAGAGTTAGGTTAGGGTTAGTTTAGGGTTATTTTAGGGTTAGTTTAGGGGTAGGTTAGGGTTAGTTTCGGGTTAGTTTAGAGTAAAATAAAAAAAACCCAATTTGCTTTGTTTCGTTAACGTTCGTTATCGTCAGTTTTACTGAAATAAAATAGGGTATTTTCTATCATGGTCGATTTTTTTTGTCAAATAGTCGCTAATTTCAGAATATCAAAATATCCCACCCCAAAAAATCTAAAAAAAATAGAAAATCTAAAAAAAATACCCCCACCGATTTATATTTAAAACAGAAAAAAACTAATTTCGATAAGTAAAAAAAAATGCCCCCATCCTAATTATCTCGTCCCAAAGTTGAGAAACAATTTAGTTATACGGCTTGATTTACCGCTAACTGGGCGGGAAGTGGGATCTCATTTTACGTAAAATAGATACGTGAAAAACAATATTGAAAGAGAGATGGAAGACATGGATATAGTTATGTAAACATGATTTCTCATTCGATTTTTTTTCTAGAAAAAGAAAGCTAAAACTAATCCGTAAAAGGGAAAAATACAGCAAGCAGAGTTTTTCTACCCCAGTGACCGAGGACAGAAAAGATAGAAGAAAAAGAAATGAACCGAAAATGTCAAAATTAAAATCGAGGGCAGACAATGGCGAGCATGAAACGTTATGCCGGTTAAATTAAATTGAGCATTACGTTTGAAATCTAAAAGAAGTCAATATATCAGAAATATGAGTATCTAGTTTGTGTGAAACGAATAATTGTATATCTATCTATCTATCTATCTATCTATCTATCTATCTATCTATATATATATATATATATATATATATATATATATATATATATATATATTGTGAGTCTGAAGTCTTAGCGGGCATGTTTGGGTCCTATGAATGTTAATGGGAATAATTCAGTTTTAAATGAAATGAGCTGATTTTATTTGTAATTAAAGAAGTTTAGAACAAAAATCACTCGAATTTTAAATTGTGATGATGAAAAAGAAGATACTGTTTACGTAAGTTAATGCTTTTATTTGTTTGCATATAAGTGTTGAATAAAAATCACCCGAGTTTAATAAATAAATAAATAAATTTAAATAATTACAAGCATTAAGAAACAGAGAAAGCAAATGGAAAAAAGAAAGCTTATTTTAGTGTGATGTGACCGTTTTCTAATAAAAGTGGTTATTTATAAGCGAAAGAATATATGAAGTGAATAGACAAAGCCATCTGTTCATTTTTTAGAACACCTATATTCCGGAATAGGTTTACAAAGTATAAGAAAAAGTATATAGTAACGATCGAACTATGTAATCTGATATTCCTGTATTCTTAGGAAAGTAGCGATTATTATTTTGTTTTTGATGTCGATGTGTTACGTAGAATAAAATAAGAAGGTTAAAATGAAATAATGTGGGTGTTTTGGGGTGTTGTGAAAAAATTGCTTATATTATGGAAGGACCCAGTTCAAAGAGTTACGTGAATAGGAAGCGAAAATAATTGCTACCTTCTTTTTTATGGAAGATGTGTTTTGGTGAAGCGGACAGGTCGGATTAAATATAATAATATTTGTATGTAAAAGAAATGTAGACATATGTTCGTAAAACAAGCATTAGTAAGTGCTGTAGGTGTTTTGCGGAAATGTGTAGCATATGAAGCTTCAGGTACTAAACCTATAATAGCCGAAATCACTGGGGAAAAAATCGAGTTTACTAATATAGAAGTGTTTCATATTAGCATCGTCTTCGCCGGATTAAGTAAGTTTTAAAATAAATTGTAGCTAAGTATGTTATTATATTACCAGTAACACGGTACAACGATAACAATTTAACATTAACTAGTCAGAAATTTGTCAGCTTAAATGCTATTTGGGGTTGACTTTGAAAATCCAACAATATAACTTTATGTGTTAGACACAACTTCGTGTTTTATAATGGATGCACCGAGGGATCGGTTGGATCCGACGACTTTGTTAAAAAAATGTGCATATGCAAACAAAAATAAAACAATAGATGATTGATATACAAATGAGAAAGAAGACGGGTGGGTCGGTTGTATACGTGAAACAAAACCAAAAGAACAGACGTCGAATCAATCTCTGCCGCGTTCAACGCCAGACAGAGCGGAGAAGATCAAATCCGTCTTCTCTCCCGAATCGTCTTTGTCGAAATCAAACCAACGAAGATAGGTTTCTATCAAAGAGATTAGCTTTTTACCATGACGCAATAAAAAGATATACATTTACGGAACGCATGCATTCAATATATTGATCACCTTTATTTTAATCGATAGTGCCATTCGTTTAAAAAAAATTAAAACAAAAGAAAGAATACTATATAATTATTGTAAATATTATAAAATAATTATTTTATATTAACTCCTAATACGATTGGAAATATGCCTGTACATTGGGAATACATCATTATTTTTGACACTACACATTAATGGAAATGAAGTTTATCGATTATATATATATATGTATATATATATATATATATATATATATATATATATATATATATATATAGTTGCCAAACTTATATCGGCATGTCGAAATTTCGAATTATACTTTCTCATGGGTTGATATATATCGTAACGGAATGAACGGCAGCTACTTAGTATAAAGTATAGCTCTTTGAAAAATAATTTGCTCTATCGGCAGTCGATAATGCAAATGTAAAACCTATATATGATTATAATCTCCCTTACTTAATAATAGTGTAGGCATAAAAGGCTCAACTGCTTACCAAAAGTCGAGTTTGAATCTCAACGTAAAACACACGCAACTCCTAGCCACTTTCTCTGGATTATATATATATATATATATATATATATATATATATATATATATATATATATATATATATATATATATATATAAAGTATATTGTAGTTCGCTTGAAGCATTGTGTATAAACTGCTGCGAAACCCTAGAAATGATAATTAAGGCACACAATAACAAAATACTAAAAGAGAACAGCAGAGAGGAAGAAAAAATAACAAATTACATAAAAAATTACAAATATAGCAAGAATAACACTAAGAAGAACAAAAATATAAATACTACAGATAGAAATAAAGAAAACCCTAATAGTAATCACTCAAATAGAAATGAAAAATTTAGCAATGAAGAGAAAAGATGTAACAGCATAAATCGTACACGTTGTCCACTACAAAATAAATGCCTAACCAAAAGTATTGCTTACCAAGCCACCATAATTATCAAAGGAAAGACAAATGACAAGACGTATTACGTGGGTATGACGTCCCTAGATTTTAAAACCAGATATTATGACCACAAGAGCACATTCAAAAAAACAGAGAACGTCGAATTAAAACAGCACTAGCAAACCACTATTGGGAGCTCAAAGAAAATGGACGCTCACCAATAATTGAATGGAAAATAATACGACAGGCCAGTATATATAGAAATTTAGACGACCTGTGTAGATTATGTCTGAATGAGAAATTTGAAATCCTTAACTTTAAAAACCCCCAAAATCTATTAAACTGTGGAAGTGAGAAGCCGAACGATTGGCTAAGAGAACAAATAATCTGATAGGTCAACTAGCTAGCCGTGTATATAAAAAAACCCGGCATAACTAAATACATGCATTTTAACCTGAAGATCCCCCGGGAATGAAACGCAGGAGCCTCTGTGTAGCTTAATTGCCATAAATATATTTTCATAACTTACTACCTAGCTCTACTTACGTATCGAACACTGTTGAAGTAAATACTGAAATTTGATACATAAAAAATTATATATCTTTATAAAAGTTTATGTGGATACATGAAATAGTAATATATATATATATTTGAACTTTGGTTTTTTCGAAAGCCAACTTATCCATCTGTATTTCTCCTCTGATGATAAGATTTCGATCTTTGAAAAGCCTTGGCTTAAGGAAAGAATAATAAACACTAGTTTATTACTGAATACACCTTACATTGAACAATTGAAATTTGAAATAAATTTGGACAATCGTCGCATATTTATCACTCTTTCTTCTTCTCTCTCTCTCTCTCTCTCTCTCTCTCTCTCTCTCTCTCTCTCTCTCTATATATATATATATATATATATATATATATATATATATATATATAATCGATAAACTTCATTTCCATTAATGTGTAGTGTCAAAAAGATTTAAACTGACCTAACTGTTAGAATGATGCCCGCTCGTGTTGGAAGATCGATCACATGAACATATATAATTGGTATGTTCGATTTTCTCTAATGGAGAAACTCAATTTAAATGATTGCTGATTTCTCGATTTTTTCCTCTTCTAATTAATTCTATGCGTTTTTTTCTTTAGTGAATAACTATAGTAAGGATCATCACTTAAAAAAGAAAGTAATAAAGCCAATTTCGGCAAAAAAAACAATTGAATACAGTGATAATAACTAGCTGCAAGGATCACTCAGAGGACGGCTTTTAAGATGGTTAGTTGTAGTCGTCGTCGTTGTGATCGAATGGTAAATTAGAATAACATTTTATGAAATATCCGAATCTACAATTTCCATTTAACGATGGGTAAATCATCAACTGCTCTTTGGTTTCGAAAGGAAATGGCCATAAAAAAGTATATTATCTGATGCCACATATTTAAACAAACAGAAATGTTATGCAATTATATCCAATTTTCGTATTTATCTAAATGAATAAATGCGAAAAGTTTTTTCAATTATTACTGCTATATTACCATCAAAACGGTTTACTCTTATTTAAATAAATAATACAACATAGAATTTTGAAATACTCTATATATAGTAGAGAAAAACGATCTAAGGACATTTATTGGAATGGCTAATTTGCTTATCTATTGTCTAAACAATTCATAATAAATTAATATATGATGTTATTATTTCTAATTTTATTGTAATATTTTGTTTACATATGTGAAATAGTTTCATCGATATTAGCATTAATTAATTAAAATTGTTTTAATAAAAAATGGATAACTTAACAAAAACTATTCTTAACATCGCTCGCAAGAATTCTTATCGACCGGCATAAGCGAGAAAGGAGAACAAGAGGAAGAGGTTGACTGGCTAGCAAGCTCGCTACTGACTGCCCGTCTCCCTCTCTCTCTCTCTCTGGCTATCTTTATGTCTCCCCTCCTTACCACTACATCCCCCTCTCCCGTTAACGATGCCGTATTAATTTTTATCGTTTCTAAAATCACGTCTGATGTCGCCCTGATGCCAAGTACAGATACTACACTTTGAATTATTTATTTGCACAAAATATAAAAAAATACATTTAATACAAATTCGGCACAAGTCCATCAAAAGTGTGGGGAATTAAGGGTAGTTTGTAATCCTTGGTTATTGATGATAAAAATGTCTATCCTATTCTAAACTTGAATCATCTCAATCACCGCAATACAACATTTACACGAGGGGCCGTCTTATTTAAGATATCCCTAATTGGTTTGACATTTTTATTTTTCATAAATATGGTGATATCTACCGAAATTCATTGTAATATACGGAGAGTGGGGAAAGAAGAAAAAAAGTGGTTAGTAAGACCCTCCCAATGTTTCTAAATAATAGACCGCCCACTGTTTTCCGGTTTCTTCAAAACCGAAAATCTTAGCCAAAACGCCAGGGAACTATAAAAAATAATTTTTATGACTAGGCATTTTAAATGAATAAAAAAACAAACGATTTAATCTATTATTGTATCATATTTTAATAGGGATGCGCAGTGTAGTAACGGTTCTCTTGTCATCTAGACCGTCATCCCATGAATTATCTCCCCCCATTTTAACGTAATCTTCGTTTCCTTTCAGTCAAGATCTGGCTAATCCTCTCTCTCCTATTAACGACCATTTTCTATGGCAGTAACCGATGCTGATGTGACCAAGCTTTTGTGTGCGCCCGTATCTCAGATGATGTGATTTCTCTCACATATTTCCCTGGTATTTTTTGTTGTATTAGTGTAACGTTTTTTCTATTTTCCTTATTCTGTTTTCTGTTATTCCATTTCAACTTACATGTGGTCGTCCGATATCACATGCCTATGTTGGTTGGTTTCCGTACTCGATAATCTTTCTAAATAGTTCAGCTGTTTTCATGGTCGACGCACTTTGTATGATGCCAATCTTCCCTTTCTTTCCAATTTCTCTTAGTCTTTATTCCAGATTGTTCAGGACTGTTCATAATGCTACAAAAATAATTGATATTCAGTTTGTTTTCTTCATGTTCGAACCTTTCAGTTGTCTGACAAGCTCTCTAGATTTGCTCACTTTCTCTGCCTCTTAGATTTTCACCTTGTCACCTACTGGAAGGTTTATTCCTTCTGGTTGGCGATTATGTCTGGTCTGATTGGTTGGATGCGTTTGTCTGTTTGTACTTCCATGTCCTTGAGGATTTTATGCTTTTCGTTTTTACGACTGTCTCCGGTGTGTGCCTGTACCACCTTTATGCATATTCAAATTGTAGGCGTGTACATAGTTCCTAGTGGACTACCTTCCACACGTGTCAGTTGTTGTATTCTTTTGAGCTACTCTTCTGCATTCGCTTATGATGTAATTTATTGTTTCGTCTCTTTGCCCACAGAGTGTGCATTTATTGTTTCTGTGCGCTTTGTCTATCTTGTTGTCAATAAAGGTTTTTTTTATCTGATCGCGTTGTTCTGTGTGGCTGTAAGTAACGATTCCGTTTTTCTGTTGAACTGTCTTTTTGTAGCCATACCTATGTGTTTGTGTGCGTCACTTCTTTGGTCAATCTTATGAATTGTTCGTGTTGTTATTTCTCTTCATATTTTTATTTCCTCTTTTTTTTGTTTTGCTTTTTATTGTTCTTTTTTGTAATACTTTTTTGCAGCAGAATCAGCCTTTTTGTACTTTGAGTTAAGTATTTTTCTAGTTCTTTTATCGTATCATCAGTCCTCTTCCCCCATTCTATTCCTTTTTACATTGAATCAGTTAGCGTTAGGCGACTGCAATTATTTTTTTACTCACTCACAGTGATTGTTAACTGACAATACAAATTGGTGTTCCCTGGAGTCCGAGTAACAACAAGTTTCCTAAGATTTCAAGCACTCTCTACCGTTTTCGATTATTTTTGCAAATCATTTCCAACTGATTTTTCATTGGCAACGACCATCGATCTCCTTTACGTTTGAGTCGCAATAAGCCCCCAAGGTCTCAGTGCGCAGTTCACTGTTCCAGTGGAGGTGTGGTTGGTGCTCTCACTCCTCGATCTTTCTATTCTCCCTGATCCTTCATGGCTATTTTGTGTGGTACTAGTCGAACCTTGTGCCATTACTTATGTGTGTGATTTTTTTGGTGGGAGTGAGTGGAGGTAAGTGTCATTTTGAGAGATTATTGGCTGTTGTAGCTCCTCTGTTATTTCTTTATTTGCTTTATTTTTATTTGAACTTTCGTGCAGCTGGTTAGCGTTCGTAGTTTATGTCGGTTGGTCTTCGCGTTATTATTATTATTATTATTATTATTATTATTATTATTATTATTATTATTATTATTATTATTATTATTATTATTATTTCTGCTCACTACGAGTAATCAAACAAGTCATTGTCAGTGATTGCTCACCGACGACAACCAGTGGTGTCCACTGGATTCCGAGTTACAACACGCCTCCCCAGATTTCCAGTACTCTCCACCTCTTTTCGATCACCACCGCAAATGACCTTCCCTGGAATTTGGGTGGCAATAAGCCTCCCTAAGGCCCCAGCACTCTCCGCACTCTTCCAGTGGAGGTCTGCTTAGTGCTGTATCTCCTCGGTATACTCACCCTCTTGACCTACGACTATTTTGTGTGGTGTCAGCCGAGTCCGGTGCTATCATTTTTTTTGGGGGACGCAGATTATGATATTTCTTACAGTTTCTGTTCCTTGGTTCGTGCGGTGGTGTTCTGCTTGTGGTTTAACTTTCTTTTTATTGTACTATCCATATGACTGGTTACCATTCGTAGCCTATGCGGGTTGATTTCCGCATTCGGGGATTTTCCTTAAAATTGCAGCTGTTTTGATCATTGCCGTCTTTTGTATGGGCTCATTTATCCCTTTGATTCCAATTTCTCCCAGTTTTTTCTCAAGTTTTTTTTGGAACCGTACCTACAATTATTGGTATTATATTGACTTTCTTCATGCTCCATATCCCTTTCAGTTCTCTAGCAAGTTCTGCGTATTTACTTTATTTTACCGTTTCTTTGATCATCACTCTGTGGTCTGCTGGAACGACCAAGTATACGCTTTGGCAAAATTTTTCCTTCTTGTCGATCATTATGACATCCGGTCTCCTTGCTTGTCTGAGTTTATCTGTTTGTACATCCATATCTCACAGGATTTCGTGTTTTTCAATCTCTGGTTTATATTTGTACTATTTGTCTGTGTGTTCGAAATGCAATCGTTTTCACAGTTCTCGGTGTACTGCTTTCCCCACACTGTCATGTCTGTTATTGCATTCTTTTTAGGCTAGTTTGCTGCATTTCTCTGTTCATGTGCCCTTTTCTTAGCCATGTCCATCTATTTTCGTTGGTTTCTTCTCTTGTCAGTCTAATTAAGAGTCCATGTAGTTGTTTTTCTTCTCACTTTCCTTTTCGTGTCTTTGTTCTGGTTTCCGTACTTCCAGAGTTGTTCTTGGGACGGTGTTTAGTCTTTCCGTGTTCTAAATTATGTATTTCTCTTGCGCTTTCTTGTGTTTTCCACAGAGTCTTTAATACTTACGAGTCCTCTTCCTTCTTCTTTTCTTTTTATGTAAAGTCTGTCCGTATCGTTTTTTGGGTGTAATGCGTTGGCATGGTCATTAATTTTCAAGTCGTCTCGTCAAGGTGCCGGAGTTCTTCTTTAGTCCAGCCTATGAATAGTCCAGTGTATCTTATTAGTGATACTGCCTAAGTGCTTATTCTTTTTACTAGATTGTTGCTATATTATTTCCTTTCTAAGAGTTTTCTTGTTTTTTGCAAATATTATTTTCCAATCTTATCTTTCATTTCTGTAGATTCGATAGTGTCTGCTCCCAAATATTTATAGCTCTCCTGTTCGCCTAGTGTCTCTTGGTTAGGCAGTTCCATGCCCCCTGTCGTCTCAAGTTTTCCACTTTAGCAGTGCACATTTGAATGTCCTGGCTGAAGATTTTGGTCATATTTATCAGATTTTCCGGTTCATTTTAGCTTTTTGCCAATAGTTTCAGGTCGTCCATGTACATGAGGGGGTTTATTCTTTGTCCAGTGTCTGTAAACTTCTATCCGGCATCACATTTTCTGAGTATGTAGTTGAGTGGCATCATGACTATGATAAATAGTAGTGGTGATAGGGAGACTCCTTAATAAATGCTTCTCTGTATTTTTATCTCAGCCAGGTGTTGTCCTCCAGCTGTCAGTTTTTGGCTACATGTTTCCATTGTTTTCTTAATAAGATTAATAATGCTGTCGGGTATATTGTATACTTTTAAGCATTCAATTATCCATGCTTGGAAGATTTAGTGGTAAACTTTCTTGTAGTCAATCCATGTCATGGCTATATTTTTTCTGCTTTTTACCTCCTTCAGAATCTGTCGATCTATGTATAGCAGGTAATTTGTGATTCGTCAAAAATATCAGTCTCACATTTTCCTTCTTTAAGCCCTATCCATAGCAGCCCACCCGTTTGTCCTGGATGACACAAATTGTTGCATTTAACCCAACTTAATGTGATAGAGTGGAAATATAATTCTATTTCTGCCGACTAATGGCCTCGTTTATGATGTTGCTTTCTCCAACATTTGGATGACGTTTTATTTGTCACCTCTTACAATGTCAAAGTTGAGATCTTGCTCAACTGCCTCACAAGCAAAGTCAGTGTGAATATTCAGAAACAACGTTACATTTTATTTTATTACATCACCCGGAATGATACAAGATGGAGAAAAATGGACTATATTTTCGAAATCAACGCCACAAAAAGAATTTTAAAAATTAAAAAATAACTGGCTTATTCTGTGCATATACAGGGTTCGCCTAAGTAATAAAATACTTAGTTAATGGCTTGCTACACCAGTTGCGTTTGCATTGTGATAGTGCCGAGTATTTGTACTTTCAGCATGACGGGGCACTGCGTTTGAGTTGACTGGTTTGATGGAAACTTGCTCAGATTGGATTGGCAGGCGTGGACCGCATGAGTGACCGTCTCGTTCACCAGATTTTATCTTTCCGACTTTTTCCTGTGGGACATTCTCAAAGATGAAGTCTACTCAACAAAACCCCATAGCATCGTTTACCAATTTTAAATTTAATTGTTCCCAAATCAAATTAGGTTGTCCCGTCGACTACAATAGTACAATTTTAAATAAATCCATTTTAAAAAGTAATATTCTTTTTTTAATCTCCGTCTCACAGCGGCAAAATGTGACACAAGGTCAGATAGTGGAATTAAAAAGCCATCGCCTCAGAGTATGAGCAATGTGGAATACAAAGAATGCCTGTGCAGCCACGTCGGCATTCCCCGGTAGGCGCGAATCAGGCGATTAGTGAAACAAAGCTCCAATTCTCAATCTCCTCTCACCACTTTGACGTGACTGATTACCTTCCACTCTACCGTAAAGACTCTGACAAACATATGCACGGCTATGAGTTTATGTTTGGACCCCTCCTTTTTGACTAGAGAACATAAGCTAGGATCAGATCATCAAGACTAGGTGTTCTTTCGAATGTACCCTGCAGCACAGTGTTAGTTACTTATACCGTTCTCCTTATACTCAGGACTCCTTAACTCTGAAAGCATAGATACAGCACTTTCATTACTCGAATTCATGTATTTGGGGATTTTAATGCACACCACCGTGACTGACTGGGGTTCTCCAGATTTACTGACGCAGCTGGTAACTATACATATAATTTGTCCTTAGCTCATTCCCGCTAACAGACTGCCACTTTCCCAACCCGTCTCCATGATTGCGTTGTCTTGACCAGCAGGCCTCAATTCTCGACCTGTTTTTGACCTCACTGTCCGAGGCTTATGTGACGAATGCCCATAGCCCACTTGGGAACGCTGATCACATTGTCGTAATGATTGATATTACCCTAAAATCTCGTCTCAAAGCTGATGAGCCGTTGCTTAAAACGACGAGATACTATAGGCAAGCTGATTGTGAATCTATCAGAGAACACATCAGCGATGCCCCATGGAATGAAACCTTCTCACTCCTTGCTGACCAGTGTGCAAATGAGTTAACGAATGGGTTAAAGCTGGCATTGACGCCTATGACCCCATGCGAAAATTCTTCAGCAAACCCCACTCTCTTCAATGGTTCACATCGGAATGTGCAGCTGCTATTGCACTGAGGCAGGAAAGATTCCAACAATTTGGCCGCCATAAGTCGACTGCCTGTAGACAGAAATTTATAGGGTCAAGAAATAATTGTCATGTAGTGATAGGCGAAGTAAGGGGAAGGTATTCAGAGATAACAAGAAAACGCATTCAGTCACAAAAACTAGGTACTCGCGATTTCTGGAAAGTCTACAATAGTGTGGTGAACAATGGACAATCAACAGTGCGACCGCTATCAAGCCACAATGATGTTGTTTGCACGGTAACTGATAAGGCTGAACTACTTGCTCAGCGTTTCGCCTTAAACTCCACTTTGGACTCAGCAAACCACCCCTCCTTAAATTACTATTGCAGACCCAAGCCACACTTGAAAACCTGGTCATCGCAGATCAGAAACACCATAAAAATACCCAGACCGTCCCAAAGCGTGTGGGCCTGATCTTATTACAGTAATAGTAATGAAGAAATGCTCTTCTGAACTGGCCCCTGTCTTCTCCAAAATCTACAACAAATGCCTTGCCGAATATTACTTCACTGATAGCTGGAAAATTGCCTTTGTGGTACCAGTCTTCAAGAATTATGGGGATAGAACTGATCCTCAGAATTATCGCCCCATCAGTCTACTCCCGATCTTTGCTAAAATCTTTGAATCCTTAATCAATCTAGCGATAGTCTGGCACCTCTTTAATGCTAAACTTCTTTCTGACCGTCTGTATGGATTCAGGTAAGCACGATCTACTGCGGATATCCTAACGGCCATCTCTGAATGCATATATCATACACTGGGCAAGGCAGGTGAAGCTAGGACGGTAGAGCTTTATATATACAAAGCCTTTGAAATGGTCTGGAATAAAGGGCTTCTCATCAAATTTCACTCATATTGTATTACTGGACGAATATTTAATATAATTAGATCCCTCCTAACTAAAAGAAAGATCCAGGTTGTCCTCAATGACCGTTCATCCAAGCAACATGACATAAATGCTGGTGTATCCCAGGGATCCATCCTTGGACTTCTACTATTCCTTACTTTCATAAACGACTTCCCTGATTACATTAAGTCTGAGATGGGTATATTTGCTAACGACACCACGCTTTACTCTCGGCGTGTGGGCAAAAAGGACGCACACCTATCCGAGGGAATGGCTGAATCCTTAGAAGGTGACCTCCAGTCTGTAGTGGAATGGGCTCATTAATGGATGGTAACCTTTAATGCTGCATAGACAAAAATTTTCCTTCAATAACTACAAGAAACCTCTTCAACCACCGATTGGCATGGTAAATAACAACCTAACTAAGAGTCCAACGTTCAAACTCCTCTACTTAACATTCACAGGTAACATGAATCGGAACAAATGCATTGAATACATTGCCAAGGCTGCTGCAAAGAAATTGGGCTCCCTCTACCGTGCTAGTAAACTTCTCACACCTGACATTATCCTATATCTGTACAAAGCCACCATTCGTCAATGCATAGAGTATTGTTGCCACATCTGGGCTGGTGCATCATCCACTAGTTTTCCCTTTTTTGACAAGGTCCAAAAAAGAGTCGCTAACATAATAGGTCCCTCACTATCCACTAAGCTCTTTCCCTGTTCCCTCGCCGCAATGTTGCATTCTTGTGCTTATTTTACTAGTACTTCAATGGATTATGCTCCGATGAACTTGCTGCTCTGGTGCCACCTCGACGTAAATACACTAAACGAACCCGACAATTAGCTAAGTGTCACCCATTTACTGTGGAGGTCTCCAGATGCCAGAGAGTTCTACTCCAATAGCTTATTTCCTCGTTCTTCCGACCCCTGGAACTTCCCCCCTGCTCCCTGTTTCCCCGACTGTACCGAAATTTAAAACTAATGCAAACAGACATCTCGCTGCACAGCTCACAACTTAGCATGACCTCCAAAACTTACACCCTAATTCTCAGTTGACCCTTACGTCTACAGTGGCGACCTGCATTGTTTGTGGTGAACTATGATAAAAAATAACCCTTTTCTCCAAGGGTGAGATGGCAAAGCTTGGGTGAGTGCACCATCTTAGAACTGCACAGGGCAAACCCTTAGCCCGGAGGAATCAAGGCCCCGAAGGCCAAGACGGTACCGGTCTAAGGGGTATAGCATTCATCGGAACATATACTACACTTTGATCTCAGCCAAAACGTCGAGAAAAAAATATTTTTATTGGTTTGAAGAATATTGAAGAATATTTAGATGGCAATTATTTTTATTGTAAGAGGAGAGAGGAGATATATTGTTTAAAAAAATTAAATTGCTCTAATTATTTAATAGATAAATATTCGATTATTTTTCCGGAATAAGAAAGTCTTTTTTTGTTCCATAACAGTATTGACCCAGGCAAGCAATTATTATATATAAAGGGAATACAATTATTAAAAGTAAATTATACATATAGATGTAGAAAGCAGCGTGGAATTTCCACGGTGTACCGCTAGTTACACTATTATCACCTTTTATTATGTACGCAAATTCTCAGAATGAAATATAATATGATACAAATATAACAGTTTAGAAGGAATTAAGAAAGCATTTTGAGGTGAACCAATTTTAACCAAGATTCGTGAATTGCAATTTTCATCCAAAATTCATTAAAACACGTCGTCTGAAAGATGAAGGAATAACACTTTTTGAATAATATTTCTTGTGTGAAAAATATGTATAAATATTTTAGGTATTTTGCGTAAAGGAAAAGCATGGGGAAATGCAGAGTTAAAAGGAAATTGGGAAAGGAGAGAGATGGCGAGAGATAGATAAAGAAAGATAGAGGGAGAAAGAAAGATAGTCGTAGAGAAAGAGAGAGAGAGAGAGAGAGAGAGGGATAGAAAGACAAAGAGAAAATGAGAGGGAGAGGTGGGAGCATTATTATCATAAAATTCATTAATTTCAACTGAAATAATCAAATAAAGAATCTGTAATTGAAGAATTATTTACTTTCATACTCCATTTTTTTAGAAAATTTCAAATCATTCGCCATTTTTATTTTACACTGTATTTTATGAGGAACTCTTTTATTAAACAAAAAGATCCGACAGAATTCTATGCTAATCAAATAATCCAATATCTTTTAAGAGTTCAATCTTCGTTCATCATATCCTGGTATCTCGTAGTTAATTTATTCATTTATTTATGCCCTCTCCCCCTTAGACATTATGGTTTAAAAATATGTGAAATAAAATAAAAATTACGATTTCATTTCAATATTAATGAAAAAATCCCGAATAATAATAAAAAATAATAAATATGTTTTTCCCTGTTTATTATTCGTTGGTATAACTTCTGGTAAGTTGAAGTTCTTTTAAATATCTGATCTTAAAGTTCCCAATATTTTCCGTACAATTCATTCTTTATATCATAGACGTACCCATCGCCGTTGAGCCACTAGCACTTCAAGTATTTATTCTACTTTGACTTCATTTGAAAATTCATGAACTGTGACATGTTGCATAACTAAAAGTAATTAGTCTCTTTACTTTATTATTATTATTATTATTATTATTATTATTATTATTATTATTATTATTAGTAGTAGTAGTAGTAGTATTAGTATTAGTAGTAGTAGTACTAGTAGTATTCATTATTTTTATATAAAAGTAAAGAAACTTGTTATTTTACCATCTAATTTACATACATGCTTGTGGCGTGTATGCAAATTAGTTGATTACGCTGAACAAAGAGTTACCTTTTACTAAATGCCCAATTCAATTCATATATACAAATAGCGTTTATTTGTTTCTTCATTTTCAGTTATCTCTTGGTTTTGTTCGGCCAATATTTCTAAGACTAGGAAATAACACTGTTTTAATATATTGCATTTGGAGTTACACATCTTTTGGTGAGTTATACAAATATTTTATTTAAAAAAATAAAATATTTATAAAGTTTTGGGGATATAAGAAAAAAACAAGTTCTTGCTTTACCTATCATTTTGTGACCTATTTGCGTTAAAACAATTATTATTTTAGGTTTGTGCAAATACCGATTCTAAGAACCATTTCCCATTTTCCTTTTAACGCTGTATTCCCCATGCTTCATATAGCAAACATGGATCAATCTTACTTTGATTAGCTAACTTTCAGTGAAATAGGCCCTTTTCTGATTTATACTCTAATATTACTTTTTATTAAATTAAATTATTATTTTATATTTTCCCTGGGCAACTCCAAAGCATTGCTAAATCTTATTTTAATCACCTAAATTACTTACAGTCAAATGTTTTTTTTCTAACTTTTTTAAAAATAATTGATACTCTAATATTTATTTATTTTCCATTAAATCATTATTTTATATCCCCCACCGGGCAATGCCGGGACACAGGTGCTACTAGTAATTATATAAAGTACAATTAAATAACAGCTGAGACAATTCTAATATATTTTACGTGTTTTAACACTGTGCGCGAGTTAAACAGAAAACTATTACTACGACTGCTACTTTGGAGCTCGGTGTAGCAATACTAGTAATAATTTTATGCTTCTGCTTGACAGGCTTTTGTTTATCTTGGACATTTTTTCTAACTTGCAATATGATTTGACCCTATTTAACAAAATATATTTGTTCCCCCAAAAAAACAATTACCAATAATTAATAGTCAAACACTGATAATTTTTAATAAATCAAGGGAGGCGCGACAGCGCTCTATCCCTTCATATACTTCAAAAAACGGCCTATGCTAGAAATCCCATTTCTTTGATCAATCATAACTCAAAAACCAATAAACCAAATTAGTTAACACTTTGCACAACTTTTTTTTTGATAGGTTCTATAAGTGTGTAGAATTTCTGCATCATTAGTCAAGGCAACCCAGAGATCCAGAAAGGTCAGGCATGATTTTGTGTTATCCGTACGTACGTACGTACGTACGTACGTACGTATGTGCCACCCTGTATCTCATCAATTATTTGATGGATTCAGCTAATTTTTGGCAGAGATAGAGGTTCTATGGTCTAGTTGATGGCATTTTAATTTCAGTTTTTCATATATCTTAGTTTTCCAGAAAATTATAAAAAACCTTAAAAATGACCATTATATTGAGGTATAACCTTTACAAAAGTAGTGACATTCCATGATAAATGCCAGTATACTGAAATCATATGCCCTTAATAGGGTTAAGATGAAAATGCATATACACTAAATGTACAAAAGCAAGGAAATTCCCAAATGTTTACACTTTTATTGTCATTAAGGGTATGCGAGCACAACACGGCTATTTATTTTACTGGTATGACTTTTTCTTCAGCGCACCTCACACACTTCATCCACTCATGCATAGAGATTTATACTGTAGTGATGTGATAATAAAATGGTTTGGTTGATATGTAGGCATACCCTTAATTAATGACAATAAAAGTGTAAAAATTTATCATGGAATTCTATGTAGAATTAATTATTTATTAACCTTTTTAATTATTCAAGTATTTACTTAGAAACCATGGAATAGATATATTATTAAAAAGATAAATATCGAAAAAAAATTATCATGAGTTGTCTGCTTTGTATTAAACTACGTTTCACGATTTTCTCTTTCTTCTTTGCTTTTAAAATTGATTGAATTTTCTTTGTTTATTTTTTTCTGTACTCTCTCTCTCTTCTAATTTTGTCTTTCTTTCTGTATATTTTTACGTTTTATTTCTCTTACGTCTTTTTATTCTTTATTTTTTATTTTTTAACATAGTTCACCCCAGAAAAGACCGCCACTGTAGACGTAAGAAAAAAAAAAGAAAAGGGAAGAAGGTTGGGGGGGTCAACTTAAATTGGGATCTGCGCAGCAAGATGTCTGTTTACACCAGCTTTAAATCTCCGCATGTCAGCACCGTCGGGGAAACAGGGGACAGGGAGGGAGTTCCAGAGGCCAGCAGCACAAGGAAAGAAGGTATTTGAGTAGAAGGCTCTCCAGCATCTGGGGACCTCCACAGTGAATGAATGAGATTTAGTTGATTGTCGAGTTGGTCTAGTGAATTTACGTCGAGGGGGCACCAAACTAGCCAATTCATCGGAGCATAATCCATTAAAGTATTTGTAAAACAAGCACAAGGATGCTACATTGCGGCGATGGGACAGGGACTGGAGCTTGGTTGACAGTGAGGGACCTATTAGGTTAGCGACTCCCATTTGGACCGTGTCAAGGAGGGAGAGACTAGTAGATGGTGCACCAGCCCACATGTGACAACAATACTCCATGCATGGGCGAATGGTGGCTTTGTAGAGATATAGAGGATAATGTCAGGTGTGAGGAGTTTACTAGCACGGTAGAGGGAGCCAACCTTCTTTGCGGCAGCCTTGGCAATGTCTTCAATGTATTTGTTCTCTCTCCTCCATTTTATTATTATTCTTTCTTCGATGACAACATCACCTACTTTTGCTTTGATTTTACAAGCAATATTTAATTCATCAATTGACACATTTAAAACATATGTTAAAGGAAAATACATTATTTTATTTGTTTGGCTGGTTTATTAGTTCAATGTATATTTAATTTTTTTAGATTGATTTAAATTTATTAGATTGTATATAATATAAATATAATTCTATTTCTAAATTTTTTATTTTCTCAGTATAAATTACGTTTATTTTATAATTGTATTTCAATTCATTAGACTATTTAATTAATATTGTTTTAGATTTAGCATTACATTTATTCAATAATACTGATTAATTAAAAACAATAATGTTGGTTAAGTTTTGTGAATAATAAAATGCATCAATTTTATGTTATCTTTTTCGAACACTAACATCAGTAAAGTGTATTATTACTTTACGTGTATACACATTCTGTCAAAATAACGTAAGAATTATGCTTCGCGCTAATATTCATATTCAGATAAAATAGCATCTCAATCGGTGAAGTTAATACAATAAATAAGAAGGAAAGAAAACTTCTTGAACTAGAACATTTTAAAAAGAAATAAAAAACGTATCAATCGGTATCGAAAGTGAAGGACTTCTTTTTGAATTTATTTAAGACTGTCAGACTTGTTATTTGCTTTCTCCCTTCTAAACGCTTGAAAAGGTTTCTTCTGGCAGTTCTTTACTTGCTAGCTTTTGTGTGACGGGACGGATATATATATATATATATATATATATATATATATATATATACGGATAAATACACATTGATCTTTATTATAGAGTGGAAGCTTTTTTAATCACTTTTTGATTGACTTGACTTTTTAAAACTTTGTTGTGCTGTTTGGGCTTTTGTAAACATTTAAAAACGTGATTGTTGAATATCATCTTTATTCTTTCCTTTTCAATCTAATTGACTCGAATCATGGAGATTTCGTGTCTATCTATTTGCAACCGAAAGCATGTCACTGATCACGTTACGATTCTGAGATTTTAACGCCTTTTTCGTCACTATTTTATTTTCACCTGCAAAGAATCCACATGTTTAAAAAAATTTTTTTTTTCCATTTATTGAGGTAATTAAAATGTATAATTTTATTTGAATGATGTTGTAATTTGTTTGAAGCATTACGTGTAAGACGTTAGACTTTTTAAGGCGATGTAAATACAATTTAGTTCAAAACACAGTTTGATACGAGACAACAGTAAATACATAAAATGACAATATTGAAGAATTCAATAATTTTCAACTAGTTATTTATTTACCAACGTAGTCTATCGAATCAGGATGGTATAATATCGTGTCATATTTTCATTTTCCGAGGTATACTTCCTTTTCAAAAATAAATCTCTACATAATCTGGAGAAGTTGGAAATCATTATGGGATGCATTTTGTATCAGTCGCTCAGATATTAATATATTTATCATTTAATTAGTTTTTGTTATAAATGTTTATTGATATTTATTACTTGTTTGTTATTAAAATTATGGGTGCTGTTATAGATGACGCGCCTGATTTCCGTGACTTCGCGTCGGCAACGATCGGGCAGGTCGCAGAAGCGCCCGAGAGTTGCCGAGACGAACACGCCAAGCGTTAATGGAAGACTTGCAGACGATAATATAAGACGAATAAATTCAGAGAAAAGATACATAGATAAAAAGATAAAAACCGAACAAACTGAAGGGTGGGGTCAAATAAACCATTTGCAATCAAATGTGTAGAAAGAACATTTTTGGGGGAGGGGGAATTTTGTCAATGTTTCTTTTTAATTTATTTCGCTGTTTTTCTTTTTTTTCTTGCTAACATAAAAGAAAAAAAGAAAGAAAAAGGTGTTAAGTTTAGAGTTAGGGTAAGGGGGTTGGCTTCAGGGTTATGGTTATGGTTAGAGTTTACGGTTAGGGTTTGGGGGTATAGTTCCCGTTAGGGTTAAGGCTACCGTTCTTAGCGATAGCCAAGCCCTGCATTCAAACTGCCAAGCTCTAACTTGAAGACTGACAGACGCTAATATAAGACAAAGAAATTCAAAGAAAAAACACATAGATTAAAATCAGTTTTTTTTTTCGAAAATAATGTTTTTTTTTGGGGGGGGGGGGGAGGGGGGAAATATTGTCAATGTTTTTATGAGATAAAAGAAAGAAAAAATGATATTATTCCGTCAGCGTTCGAGCGCTTGCGCGACATGCCCGATTGTTGTCGACGCGAAGTCACGCAAATCAAGCGCGTCATTATTATTATTATATTTACTCATTGTTATTATCATTATATATATATATATATATATATATATATATATATATATATATATATATATATATTAAAATAAATTATCATGTTTTATGACGTTAACTTGAAAGATGAAGTAACTTGTCTAAATTACGTTAAGTATAACCTCACTTGGTGTGGAATAAATACAAATATGATTTTGTATAACATTAAAGCGTTCATACAGAGAAAACTGGTGTGCCGTCTCCTCAGGCCATCCAGCGCCTCCATCCGGTTGCGGATGAGGGTACCCCTCTTTTTGAGGGTAGCTTTGAATAACCAATAAAAAGCCGTGGTCAAAGAGGAAGAAAACATGGAAAAATTAATAAATCAAAACCTACAAACTGGCAGTCCGGCACCCAGGATAAAAGGGGGCCCTCAACTCGTTTATGCACCTGGCAGGAAGAGATATGCAATGGTACAAACCTTTTTTCCTCTGAAAATGTCACTATGGACATGTCAGAGGCCAGACAAGGACAGCCACCAGACCTTGATGAAAAAGACCCTGCCACCCAGACTCCACCACAAGCAACGACCAAAACAAGGTATACAAGGGGCCTAAAATCCCAAAAGTGGTCAGTTGCACAAAAGAGGATATTACTTCAATGCTACCATTACTCGATGTTCGAGAAATGGAGCAGTAGCTCAAAAGAGATTCTAACCGAGAGAAGCAGGGTGTCTGACCTCCCCGAAGAAAAAACCCACCCCAGTTTCTAATCTGCGCTCCTTAGTATCCCAAGTGGGCAAATACTTAACACCTGAGGAGATCTCCAACATAAAAACTGATGCCCTGAAGATGAGGAACAATTGGCAGTTGAGGAGGACCTCACTAACATCATTGAGGAAGTCAAGTCCATAGGACTAGAGAACCGACATCAACTGTCAAAAATAAAACCCTACAGAACCACCAAAGTCATCATCACAAAAGTCAACACTGCACTGCAGAGACTGGTGCCAGATGCAGTGTTGTTCACGAAACTCAACCAGATCACATATGCAGCTGGGCTGTATATGGCTGGGATAACATTCCTTCAAAATAACGTTAAAAAGCGATTTAATCCCAGAGCTTCCAAAACTACACCTGCATGGAAGCTCAAGCTGCAAAAAGAGATACACCTCTATCAGAAAGAGGTGAGCCAAATAAAACAGTTCCTTGCAGCTCACACAACAGAAGGGAGACTAAAAAACACCATCAGCAGACCCCATGCAAAGTACCACACCACCAGCAGTGAGGAACTAAACAACGTTGTCAGGGAGCTGGAAGGCAAGATACCGGCACTTGCTAAAAGAATAAAAAACGAGGAAAGTAAGAAGAAGGCACAGACACAGAACAATCAGTTCGAAGCAAACCCCAGAGTGGTCTATTACTATTATTATTGGAAAAAACACCCGAAGAACAGGACCTTGAGAACTACTGGCGCCATCTGTTTGAATTTGAGGGAGTATACAACAAGGAGGCCCAGTGGATTGGGGACATTCAGAGGCCCACAATGCCAGAGCCAGTGATTACAATAGAAACGATTAAAAAAAAGACTAACTGTGTTTGCTAACCACAAGAAACCTGGTATTGACAACCTCGCCAATTGTTGGTTGAAGCAGTTGACTGCACTCCATGGCCACTACAGTAAATGCTTCAACAGACTGCTGAGGGGTGAAGAAGCAACACCACCATGGCTCACCAAGGGAGATACAAGCCTCATACGCAAAACAAAGAGAGACAGTGCCCAAATAAATATAGACCAATATGCTGTCTCAGTACCATTTACAAGCTATTTACTGGCTTGGTCGCCAATAGCATCTACGACAGCTCTCTCCTGGAAACTTCCTAGAAGAACAACAAGCTGGCTGTAGGAGAAAATGCTTTGGTACCAAGGACCAGTTATTAATAAATAACACTATTTTAGAGGACTGTAGTAAGCGGCATAGAACCCCGGGCATGGCATGGATTGATTACCAAAAGGCCTATGACAGTGTGCCCCACTCATGACTACTGAGGTGCCTTGATCTGTATAATATCAACTCAGTAATTAAACAAACAATGGCTGCCCACATACAAATGTAGCAAACCACCATCTCACTAAGCCACAGCCATAGAAAGATTACAATCCCTAACATCAATATCAGAAAGGGAATCTTCCAAGGTGACAGCCTATCCTCGTTGCTCTTCTGCATGGCAATATACCCACTTAGTAAGCTTCTCAACAATAGGCGAGAGGCCTACAACCTTGCCCAGGGACGAGAGAGAGAGATCCATCCAAGAGAATCAACTACCTTCTCTTCATGGATGACATTAAGCTTTATGCAAGCTCTGACACTGAATTGCAGCAGCTCCTGCAGGTTGTGCACACCTTTTCCAAAGACATCGGAATGAGATTTGGCTTGGAAAAATGTGCTCCCTCAGGGCTGGGAAAAATATTCATACAGACAATATACAGCTAGATGAGGAAAATGACATACGAAATCTCGAAGAGCAGGAATCATATAAATACCTTGGAATTGAGGAAAATGACACCATCCAACATGCCAGGATGAGAGAGAAAATTAGCAGAGAGTATGTACGCTATGTGAGAAAGATCTGCAAAAGACAGCTTACAAATAAAAAATAAAATAACCGCCATTAACCAACTTGCCATGCCAGTAATTACGTACAGCTTTGGCATCATTCATTGGTCTCAACAAACCATCAATAGGCTAGATGTAAAGACACGAAAAATGTTAACCCCCATAGGGTCATCTATAGAAATCAGTGTCTACCAAGACTGTACTTTCCCAGAAGAGAGGGAGGATTTGGGCTATCAGAGATAAATCACCAGCATAGAGCCACTATTGTCAGCATTGGCCAGTACCTAAGAGCCTCTTTAAACCCTAGCCTAGCAATGGTACATGTACATGAAGAGTCAAGAGCCAGCAAAACAAACTCCATCACAAAGTTGGTCAAGCATTTTGGACAGGGTTGTCATATAGATGAGGCAGAAACACCAAACAATCCTGCCACAGAGATAGCCCAAAAGAGCTGGAAGAGATTCAAACAGACTTTTAAGAACAGGTGCATTGATGAGTGGTCAGAACAGAAAAGTGCTACATACTTCCTCGATGAACTATCCAATGGCTATATTGATAAGGAAGGGTCCTTGGACTGGCTAAAAAGGGGAGCCCTCCACTACGACCAGGAGAGGCTTATAATGGCCGCCCAAGACCAGGGCCTGATGACAAATGCGTTTAAAAAGATAGCTGGTCTCAGTCAGGGCAACAAGTACAGGTTTTGCCACACTGAAGTGGAGAGTGTGAGCCACCTGATATCGAGTTGCAAAATCATGTTGGCAGATGGCTCCTATACAGCACGACATAATGGAGTGTTCAGGTACCTCCACTGGGCCATCTGTAAGAAACTGAATATCAGGTGTAGCAGCAGGCACTGGGAACATCTACCTGAGAGAACTGTGGGGAATTGGACAGACACCACCCATTATGACCATGAAATCCCCACAGCTACCTATCTTGAAAACGCAGCTGTCAAACCTCACATTGTCATATGGAACAAGCGAGAGGGACAGTGGCAACTTTTGTTGAAATCAGTGTCCCTAAACAGAGCTGAAAGGGAGAAAATAACAACATATCAAGGTCTAATGTATGATATGAAAAGAAACTGGAACCTCAAAGAGATCTCCATCATTCCAGTTATCATAGGATCCACTGGACTCATGAAGAGGAACTTGAAAAAGTATTTAGCAAATATACCTGGTGAACCAAGTGCAAAAGAAATCCAAACAACTGCACTCAAGGGAACAGCCAGAATCCTGAAAAGAGCTCTCGGTTGGAGTCTGTAAATAGCGGGTGATCGTATAGAATTTGGAAGAATGTCCCCTTCCACAGCAAATGAATGAAAATAAAAATAAAAAAGAGAAAAAGAAAGGGGGAGATAGATAGAGAGGGGGAGGAGGAGTTTGGTCAATGAAACACGGGAGAGTAACATATTCTAATTCTATCATGTACTACTTTCCTTTAGTGTAAATAGACAGTTGGACTCGAGCCAATGATAAGCTCTGGTGTAGGAACACAGATCACCAAGCTTCTTCTTACAACACCCACGTGCTTTCATTTCGCTGGCGGGCGTTTGTCAGTACAGACGCATATCTTTGGTTTCCACAAGTCGCCAACGATATGGTACATCAACTTTAGTCGCACGCCGCACTGTGTAGCTGTTTAATTCCCTTTTCAGCGCACACCAATAAAAATATATTTTCATTTGAAATAACTCTGTTAATAAACTGTTTAAGTCAGATAAACTTTCTATGGCATCCTCCATTTAATTAAATTATAATGGAGAACGATCATCCTTATTATAAAATAATATTTTATTGGTTTTAAACTAAAATGAATAAAATATTTTATTTCATATATTTTTAAGCTGTCATAATTTTACATGCACACCAGAATTAGAACTGTTTAAAGCTTTGATAACGAGGAAGACATCTTATAAAATCTATAATATATGTTACGAGGTGAAATATCTGTCTCTGTAAAGGATCATAGTTGAACGGCGTGTAAGGTAACAATGAGAAACACCGAGCTATTTTAATCAACCATGCAAGCATTTCCAACTGGACTCTATTAGCAAAAGCACAAAAATCAATAGGAAATAAAGAAGAGTGTAGTCTATGTATATAAGTTTCAATACCTGTGTGTGTTCCTTATAGAAAGAAAGGTTTTAGAATCTACATAAAATATAAACATTTATTAATATGCAATCTCTAAGTGCTTATCTAAGGGTACTATGAGGACAGAACCCCTTTTAAAACTTCAAATATATGCTATTTTTATGAAATTTAAATCATATGTATAACATTTACCGAGGAAGATAAAAGAAGTGCTCCTCTAAGGGAGCTATTAGAACAGAACCACTTTTAAAACTTCAAATATATGCTATTATTATCAAACTTGAATCCTATGTATAACATTTACCGAGGAAGATAAAGGAAGTGCTCCTCTAAGGGTACTATGAGGACAGAACCCCATTTTAAAACTTCAAATATATGCTATTTTTATGAAATTTAAATCATATGTATAACATTTACCGAGGAAGATAAAAGAAGTGCTCCTCTAAGGGAGCTATTAGAACAGAACCACTTTTAAAACTTCAAATATATGCTATTATTATCAAACTTGAATCCTATGTATAACATTTACCGAGGAAGATAAAGGAAGTGCTCCTCTAAGGGTACTATGAGGACAGAACCCCATTTTAAAACTTCAAATATATGCTATTTTTATTAAATTTGAATCATATGTATAACATTTACCGAGGAAGATAAAAGAAGTGCTCCTCTAAGGGAGCTATTAGAACAGAACCACTTTTAAAACTTCAAATATATGCTATTATTATCAAACTTGAATCCTATGTATAACATTTACCGAGGAAGATAAAGGAAGTGCTCCTCTAAGGGTACTATGAGGACAGAACCCCATTTTAAAACTTCAAATATATGCTATTTTTATGAAATTTGAATCATATGTATAACATTTACCGAGGAAGATAAAAGAAGTGCTCCTCTAAGGGAGCTATTAGAACAGAACCGCTTTTAAAACTTCAAATATATGCTATTATTATCAAACTTGAATCCTATGTATAACATTTACCGAGGAAGATAAAGGAAGTGCTCCTCTAAGGGTACTATGAGGACAGAACCCCATTTTAAAACTTCAAATATATGCTATTTTTATGAAATTTAAATCATATGTATAACATTTACCGAGGAAGATAAAAGAAGTGCTCCTCTAAGGGAGCTATTAGAACAGAACCACTTTTAAAACTTCAAATATATGCTATTATTATCAAACTTGAATCCTATGTATAACATTTACCGAGGAAGATAAAGGAAGTGCTCCTCTAAGGGTACTATGAGGACAGAACCCCATTTTAAAACTTCAAATATATGCTATTTTTATGAAATTTGAATCATATGTATAACATTTACCGAGGAAGATAAAAGAAGTGCTCCTCTAAGGGAGCTATTAGAACAGAACCACTTTTAAAACTTCAAATATATGCTATTATTATCAAACTTGAATCCTATGTATAACATTTACCGAGGAAGATAAAGGAAGTGCTCCTCTAAGGGTACTATGAGGACAGAACCCCATTTTAAAACTTCAAATATATGCTATTTTTATGAAATTTAAATCATATGTATAACATTTACCGAGGAAGATAAAAGAAGTGCTCCTCTAAGGGAGCTATTAGAACAGAACCACTTTTAAAACTTCAAATATATGCTATTATTATCAAACTTGAATCCTATGTATAACATTTACCGAGGAAGATAAAGGAAGTGCTCCTCTAAGGGTACTATGAGGACAGAACCCCATTTTAAAACTTCAAATATATGCTATTTTTATGAAATTTAAATCATATGTATAACATTTACCGAGGAAGATAAAAGAAGTGCTCCTCTAAGGGAGCTATTAGAACAGAACCACTTTTAAAACTTCAAATATATGCTATTATTATCAAACTTGAATCCTATGTATAACATTTACCGAGGAAGATAAAGGAAGTGCTGCAGAATCTCTAGGTGCCCGCCCCCTAACGAATCTATAGAGGCAAAACCTCCTTTAAATCTTCTTATACGCCCTATTTAAACAAATTTAAATCGTATGTATAACATTCTCCGGAGTAGACAATGGAAATGGTCCCTGATCTAAACGCCCCCCCCCCAAATGTTCCAATTTTTTATTTTCTTCCTCTGAGCAGCTATAGGGGAATAACACCTTTAAAACTTCAAATACGTATATTCAATTTTAATGAAATTTAAACTATATGTATAAGCCACTAATTCAGAGATTTTAAAAAGAAGTTCAATTTCTTATGACTATATTTGGGTGTGCAACGTAGGGCAGTAAAAAGAAAAGAAATTAATATGCTCTTATGAGCAGAGTGAAAAAGGACATAGCGTTCCCAAATAAATCCCGAGCGACGTCGGGTCTTCCTGCTAAGAATTAAATAATGGTGTGGGTGTCAGCTTTTAAATAATACATCGACGACACACGTACCTCGCATCTGAACCAAGTCTACTATATATTTTAAGCTAGCATCGGCGTAATTTTGATACTAAAACAAGGTCAATGCCACCTTAAACGTCGAACCGACCCAGCACCATTATCGCAGATAATGTCGCCCATTTTTCCATAGTATATGTATTTCTACGCGTACTATACTACAACTGACTATCTAAATATATAAACCTATCCGTTTTATAGGAACTATACATTGTAATATAAATATTTCTTTCTAATTCTAAATATACGCAGTTATATATAAAATAGTCCTGTAAAAATATGTATAGATATCTCCCAACTATTCAAACAATGGCGTCTGTTGTTTGTTTTTTTATTGCTTTTCTAGTGTCAAAAATAAACTCGTTTCAGAAGGTCAACCATCCTCGTCTGAGTTTGCTGTAAAGGCCAATTTAGACGACATTCAATTCACTCTTGTATTTTCCGATCCAAAAATGTGCATTTAAAAGCGGAACAAGTTATTAGTTTTGGAGGTAACAATTATCACCAGTGACTCATCACTTCATTATGCGTCATTAAAATTATAACATTAAATAAGCGTCCTTCTTATTTCTGACATCAAACATTGTTTGTTTTTTTTAAATTCTTTCTTTCTTGTTTGCTTGTTATTTTTCTTTCTTTCTTTCTTGTTTCCTTTCGTTATTATTGGCTTGTTTCTTTCTTTCTTTGGTTCTTTCTATCTGTCTTTATTTCTTTATTTATTCAATTTTTAGTTTCGTATTCGTTTATCCCTTCTTCCTTTATTTTTTGCTTGTTTTCTTTCTTTCTTTTTACTTTCTGTTTTTCTTTCTTTTATGTATGCTTTATTTGTTTCTTTCTGCCTTTCTTTCTGTATTCATGTCTTCATTGCTTTCTTTCATCTTCTCTTTCTGTTTTTCTTTCTTGCTTGATTGCTTTCGTTCTTTCTTTCTTTCTTTCTTTCTTTCAGATCTATTTTTCTCGTTTTCATTCACCGTTACAGTCTTTCTCTTGCTTTTTATTCTTTGCTTTCATGGGGTCTGTTTTTCATTCATAAGGTGTTTCTTTTTTACTTATTTTCCTTTTTATTTCTTCTTTTCATTTTTCGTCGGGAAATATTTCTTCTGCTTTTTTTCTTTCCGTCTTTCTTTCTTTCTTTCTTTCTTTCTTTGTTTGTTTCTTTCTTTCATGAAGTCTTACTTTCATGCTAACGTTCTTTCTTTCACTCTGTATGGTCTGCTTATATGTGATGTTTATTTGTTTTCTTTCTGTATTGATTCTTTTGTTTTTTCTTCCCGCCTCCCTTCCTTCTTTTCTTTATTTCTTTCGTAGTGACTTTATTTGTCTATGTCTTTTCTTTCTTTCGTAATTTGTTCACTTTCTCTGACCCTATTAACGCCTCGTTTCTCTCTATTTTCGCTGTTTGCTGATTTCAAAATATGACTCTACTTAAATGGTCTGTCATAGATGCAAGTCTGTCCTTGACCATCTGTCTGATTAGTATGACATTTAAAGTTTGGCCCACAGTTTCAGTGAGTAATGTCGCACAAATAATAAAAATCACACACACATACATATTCATACAAACGCACACATTAATACATTCATATATATATTCGGACTAAGACAAATACAAGTTGAAATACAATACCAATAATAAATAAGAGAAATAAGTAAATAACATTAAAAAACAACATTATTGACAATTCTGCGTTCGGCCACGTGCATATTTCTAATATCAGGTTAGAAAGAAAGTAATGTCGTATGTTTTACTTCATCATTTTGCAGCTTCCTAAGTTGTAAACAGTTCTCGATTTTTTGGTGAATTGGTGTCTTAATATCTTGCTTTGCCTTTTGGATGTAGTAATTAGTTGGAAAATATTAAGTTTAACGGTATCAGCCGTTAAAAAATTGAATATTAGTGAGGAGCATACGAGACATTGCATGCTCTATGAAATCAAAAAAGGAAACTCAGCTGCATAATCTACAAGTAATATTGGAACTGTCTATGGAATAAATGTTCTGAATGATCGAAAATGTCAACGGTGGTTTGCAAAATTTTCTTTTGGAGACTTTAACGCGTCAGATCGGCGACGTTCGGGAAAGCCATAATCAATTGATAAAGACGCCATTAAAGTTGCTGTGGAGGCCAATCCAAAGTTAACCAGCAACAATTCAATACAACCCATGCAACAATTATTTCATGCCTTCACGAGTTAGGAAAAGTTTCAAAACTCTTGGTTACTCACGATTTGACCGACGCTCAACGAAATAAAAAAATGACTGGTTTGCACATCTTTGCTTTCCAGGAATCATCAAGAACCATTTTTGCAAAGAATTGTGGCTGGAGATGAAACATGAGTTCTTTACAAGAATACCCAACGCAAAAGACAATGGTTAGACCGAAACCAAAGCCCATAACCTGTTCAAAAACAAGGACTACACCCAAGGAAGGTTATGCTATCTTTATGGTGGGACATGAGAGTACTGATTCATTATGAGTTACTAGAGCCTAATCAAAAAATCACAGCAGTCAAATATTGTTCGCAGCTTGATGATCTGAGAATTGCTCTATCACAAAAACGATCAGCATTACTACATAGGAAGGGTGTAGTGCTTCAGCATGATAACGCGAAACTTCACACAGCAAACCTCACCCAGGAAAACATTCAATTGGGAAGTTTTGCTTCATTCGCATTATTCACCTGGCATTGCTCAATCCGACTACCATCTTTTCCAGTCGTTGCAGCATCACTTAAACAATAACATTTATGAAAATGACGACCTATTTAAAAATGACCAAAATTTGTTTTCCTCTAAAAAATCAAAGAATTTTTTTGAAGAAAGCATCAAGAAGTTAGTTGATCGTTGGACAGAAGTCATACAAAACGTAAAGGTTAAAAATGCCCTAATGTGAATGTTTCAGACGAAATAAATGTGTTGGACAAAAACGACATTACTTTCTTTCCCACCTGATATTTTACGTGGAAAAGTAAAATTCGACTGTTGTGCCCTATAAATGCAACATAAATAACACGATTAACGCTTCTTTGAAGAAAAAAACAGACATAAAAGATTTAATATGCACACTAGAAAAATGTGATCCATTGGGCCACCAATTTAGCTCAGGTTAGATTGTTTGACACAGGTTAAAACATAAACAGACAAAATTCTAAAATTTATCCCTCTCTCTTTCTTTCTCTCTCTTCAACTACGGGTAAAATAGTATTATAGCCTGTGGTTATCTACCTTTTTGTTTATAATGGACCATTTGAATCGTTTTAATCATTGCTTTATTTATTATATTAGATTGTTAATAAACACAGATGGAGAGAGAGAGAGAGAGAGAGAGAGAGAGGATAGATAGATCCTGTATAACATATAGAGTATAGCGAAGGGTCAAACAATATACAGTTAAAAAGGGTAAGAGTAATATATATATATATATATATATATATATATATGTATATATATATAGTAAGATATTACATCGTAAATACGGCTAATTAGAACAATTTAAATAGACATTTTTAAAACTATATATTATTTTCAGATAGGGTATAGTTCGAAATTCTGAATAGGTTACCGAATTTTACACAAGGTTTCCAAAGTTAGAAAAGATGCACTCGAAGAAGGTTTGAGGTCACATTGGCCGAAACGCCGTGAAAATATCAACCAAGATGAAAATGTTAGTCTAAATAATCCAAATAATACAAAATTTCAATCCTCATTTAAAATAAATTCCGAAACATGATGAATGCACAGTCTTCCTGGAATTTTCTATCCATTTTCTGCGGAGCACACTTTTGAAATTTTGGAAATTTATCTTGTCAATGTCACAGAATTCCATCTTTAACCAACGTATAGTTTTATGTCGGTTCTTTCTTTTCCATATTTTGCATCCCTTGTCCCGAGTGATGTTTCTATTTATTTTAATTTTTATCGTTTGGAAAGTCTAGACAATGAGGTTAATGCAAGGTTACAACGCAATGTATTTGCAACGATACTAAGTAACGTTGTCGGCATCTTGTCGGGAGTACGCAAATAACGTTACGTTAATAAGAGAGAGAGAAAGAGAGAAAGATAGAGAGAGAGAGAGAGAGAACGAAAGAAAAAGACGAAAAGAAAGAGAGAGAATCGGCGGGAAGTAGTTATGTTTATACAAAATTGAAATACATTGGCGTAATAAGTATAAAGCAAATACAAGAATAAGTAACAGACCAAACTAAAATATCATAATTATGCGTTAGTTACTGGTCTTAAAGTCAGGATTCAGTGTTTTAATTGAAAATCTACTACTGTCCCGATGTGAAGAATGTTAGTCACAATGTATGTTTGTGCCTATAAACAGTCCTCAGAGTACGGCTATTTATAATTAATATAATTTTCAGGTCTGCATTTGATGGAGAAACAATGACCAGCGGACAGACATATAATTTAGTATATATATATATATATATATATATATATATATATATATATATATATATATATATATATATATAGTGCTATTGAATATATGCTAATTTTAAAAAGTCCTTTTTTTCAACCTGTCGCAACATATACCGCTTGCCTGCACCTAAGATTGCCCCAACCTTGCACAGGGTAATAAGATCTCTTGCCAATTACTGAAGCTTTTCAAATCCTAAACTTTTCATAACAAAGCTGGACAATGTATAAGAAAACATAGTTCATAAATAAACAGGTAATTTAATCGCTCACCTCAGTAAACATCTGGATTTAATATAGATAGGGTTCTTCATTACTAAAAGAATTTACCGGGGCTTATCAAGAATATAAATAATGTGAATTGTTTTGGAATTAATATTGATCGATTTCATGGTTATAGTATAAATTAAAACACTATACTTGTTGTATACTGGACGTTTATATTTAAGTTTGCTTAAAATAATTGTTATTTACCGTTTGTAATATATTGAATGTCCTTGAAAACTGTTCAAGGACAACTTCAGCAAGTGGATGTCTAGTGAAGTTTAAAAGTCAGATGTGACATAACGTGTCGACGGAAAAACCGGAAGTGAGAAAAGTGTGTATCACGTGCGGAGTAACGTCATCTAAATAGTTAGAAAATATTTTTTAAAGGAGAATCTGACTGGGAAGAAGGTCGAGCAGATCGTATAAAATTATGTGTTAAATGTGTAAGTCACCCAAGCCGATGTTTTCTCTCTCTTCCTTCTCCAGCATATATAAAAAAACGATTGATAAAATAGAAAAACAAGTCGTCATTATTTCTCTGTACTCATTTATTAAAAGAGATGTACATATTTCACAGGATAAATACATGTTATCATAGATTACATTAAAATGTTTTAAGGCGATATATATGTTACCATTTCAATGGGTGGTTTACCTTGTATGTTAGAATTGGTTCCTCCATGTAAATCCTCCATTGTAAGAACTCATCTTCTACAACCACTGCAAAGAACTTTGCTGTCTTCCTTTCATGTGCATAACATCTAATAGAATTTTCATGGGCAGAGTTTATTTCCAAGAACTTACCTCTGTGAAGCACGTTGCCACCACACGTTCCTGTTCAAATCTAATGTCAATAAACACTTGCCATAAACCGTCCCCATAAATCATTAACTCTTATCCTCGAGTGGCTCTTAGTCTTGATAAGTAATGGCTAATCAGTAAAAATTAATAAAATATCGCTTTCAGGTGAGATTTAAAAAAGAATATGTACTTACTTGAGGTGGTATCATTGTTATAGAGAAATCAACAAGAAAAAAAATTACTTTTATTATTTACTTGATAGATTTCGTTTTCTTAATATTAAAGTTGGTCTGTTCATTTAATTTTCTTTCGTATAGTGTTCTAATTTAGATACTTATATAGGTATAAATAAATAAATAAATTGTAAATGAACTCGAAATATTCGTTGAAATAAAATGTTGTATAAGGTACAATAATAGATTCACTGCTTGACAATTTATAATGGAAATATGTGTGAGAGACTACTGGTGTAATTCTATCGATGCCGTCTGCGTTGTCTCAATTTAAGGACGGGACCCTTCGTTGTCCTATGCCCAACAGGCTGAAAGCAAGCAAGCTGGAATAAATGCTTACATACAAGAAAAGAATGACAAATACATTTTGGTCTTTAATACATATACCTTATTATAGCTTAACTAACACTGTGGATCCATTCTCTAACTAAGTAATAAAAGTAATCTTAGAAGCTCAACGCTTACACCCTCCAGTCTTTGTTTTCCAGCCCGTACTGATTTTTTACCTCAGAAATATCTCTCATACAAAAAATTACCACTACGTTACATGTCAAATTCAATAAACTATACGCCAGTAGAGTTGACCCACGCTTAACCTTCAAAGGTTCACATATTAAAAACGATCCTCCAAAATATCTCTCATACAAAAAATACTCTCACGTCGCATGTCAAATTCAATAAACTATACGCCAGAGGAGTTGACTCACGATTAACCTTCAATGGTTCACATATTAAAAACGATCCTCCAAAATATCTCTCATACAAAAAAATACTCTCACGTCACATGTCAAATTCAATAAACTATACACCAGAGGAGTTGACTCACGCTTAACCTTCAAAGGTTCACATATTAAAAACGATCCTCTAAAATATCTCTCATACGAAAAAATACTCTTACGTCACATGTCAAATTCAATAAACTATACGCCAGAGGAGTTGACTCACGCTTAACCTTCAAAGGTCTACATATTAAAAACGATCCTCCAAAATATCTCTCATACAAAAAATTACTCTCACGTCACATGTCAAATTCAATAAACTATACGCCAGTAGAGTTGACTCACGCTTAACCTTCAAAGGTTTACATATTAAAAACGATCCTCCAAAATATCTCTCATACAAAAATTACTCTCACGTCACATGTCAAATTCAATAAACTATACGCCAGAGGAGTTGACTCGCGCTTAACCTTCAAAGGTTCACATATTAAAAACGATCCTTCTACATTGCCTTGTTTTGATAAAGGTTATTCAGAACATGAAGGTGTGACCTTTCCCCCCACGCGTGAATATTTTCTACTCTGATAGCTTCTTTTCTCGAACGCCTTCCTGCTAATCGGTTCTCCGATCGTATAAACATGTGGAAAGTTAAATATAATGTAAACAACCATATTGCTGCCCAACTATCCATCCAGGTTGTCCTTTATAAATATCGCCCTATCACAGTAGTATCTTACGCTTCAGTGGTAGTATGACTTGTTTTGGATGAAAAAAAGTATTAAAAACACCTTGCCAGTTGCCGGATGACACCAATCATGGTCTAATAGCCTTTCTCCAGTGTGTCCTTAGTGTAAACCGTTCCTCACATAACCCGCTTTCTTCGCGTCTCTCGAAAACTAAATAATTAACTGATCACTATTTCAAAAGTACCTTCTCTCTATTTTCCGCACAATCCCAATCAAACAATCAGAACCTTATGCATCTCTCACGCCACTTTTATCCTCTAACATTTTAATCAAATTAGTGCATCAATGTCGCTATGTACTATATAGTGACAGAATACATAAAGAATATCAATTTTACAATCAAATTAAATATTCAAATTATGCCTTTCTTGCAGACAATTCCAACCAACAAGTTAATCATCTAAATATCAGCGAATGAAAATTAAGTAGAAAATAAATTTAATTGACTTCCTAAAATTAGCATCGCTGATTGGACATTTATAGATCATCAGCGGGAAACAACTTATCGAACTTATTGGCTATTTATTCACGAATGTTCAAATCGTAAATAGAAAACGAATTCATCGAATGTATTAGTGAAGCGTAAAATTAATATCATTCTTTAAAAGCAAAGATAATATTGACCTCTGATAAATAAACGCCAGATCTTAGAAGAAGACTGTCATAGTGTGGCCGTGTAAGTAGACTGCCATCAGAAACACCTGCACGTGAAGCACTTCAAGTCTTCATAAATCCTACCAAAAGACCGTAAGACGACACAAATATGGTATGGCTCGACCAAGTGATAACAAAACTTCAAATAATTATCAGATATTCACCTTGAAAACGACATTAACAAAACAATCAGTATCCTCGAAGTTAGGTGTTCCAACAGAAATGAATGGAGATCTGTTGTGAACAGCATCATGTTAACTAAGTGAACGAGTATGCAGTGATGATGGTAGTGATGATGATGAGGATGATGATGGTTTTCCCCATTTTCCATATGACAATAATAATAACAATAATAATAATAATAATAATAATAATGATAATAATAATGATGATAATAATAATAATAAATGGACAGAGGGTCGAGGAGGGGAGGCGCAAACCAGACCTCCACTGGAAGAGCGCGGACAGCTCTGGGACCTTGGGGAGGCTTGTTGCCACTCGGGCCCCAGAGGGGACCAATGGCCCTTATCAGCGGGAAATCGGTGGTAGGTGGTTGTGTATTTTAGAAAATTCTCATCAAATAAATCATTATGAAATATTTTCTCACGGATTGTATGTTAACATTTTAAGATTAACTTTGGTTCTCGAGAACGCAGAATCTGAGATGTACGTATTTTTTAGTTCTCAACCATATTTTGCTTGTGGAGCCCCCAGATAGCTATTTTATCATTTGTAAGCGTTTCTCTCTTTCTCTCTCTTTCTCTCTTTGATCCCCCCCACACACGCATATATATATATATATATATATATATATATATATATATATATATATATATATATTCTCAGAAGTTTCTCAACCATTAAAACTATATTTAAAAAAAACAAAAAAACTTATAGTCCCAAGTCTTCCAGGGGAAAATCACTCATGTAAGTCAATTTATTTTTTAAAGTTATTATATTAGTTTATTTCTCACACTATTTTAAGGGATCATCAGTTGTTTACCATGAAAAACTGTTTCGGGAATATACGTATAGTTTGGCAGCAAATTGTTATTAAGACAGGCTTCATTAAAAAGCACTATATATATGAAAAATGCACTATATATTAGAAAAATGCAACCCACGATAAACAAAATCGCATTTACGACCGGCATTAATGCCCTTTCCGTATTTAACAATTAACACTTAAAAAAAAATCTATGCATATGTAAATCAATAAAACATAAATAAATTAAAGAATGAAGAAGAAAAAAAAGCTATAAAATGGAAGCGGAAAAAGACCCATATTAGCTAAAATCAACCTCCTGAAGATGGACGAGACGTCCGAAAGCGCTCGAGATTTGACCTAAACCATAACGATGGGTACCATACTGCACCAACTACTACCACACGATCGTAAAATCGCTCGAAGAGTCGAACGACTAACCAAGAAAATCTAAAAAAATCAGAACTCCGTGGATTTTAATGAAGCCTGTCTTAATATATATATATATATATATATATATATATATATATATATATATATATATACTTTCTTTGGATGATCAGTTGGAGAGAACCACAGAAGAGTACTTTATAATTAAGAAGAAAATAAAAAGTAAGATCGTGATATTTATTTATATATGTACTGTAATATATATATATATATATATATATATATATATATATATATATATATATATATATATATGTTATTAAAAATTATCGACAACTAATGTCTGGATATTTTTGTATGGATCCCTTCCATTTTCCCGATTAAAGTCTTAATCTCGGATGAGAATTAGCTGATGAATCTGCCGTAATCCGAAAAATTGAAACGGATCCATACAAAAATATTCAGACATGAATTGTCGGTTATTTTTAATTATACGTGCCTTAGAGAAAAAATGCTGCCTCGATACACACACACACACACACACACACACATATATATATATATATATATATATATATATATATATATATATATGTATATATACGTCTCCAGCCTGGGTCTGCCATTAGAAATGGAATATGCAGACGACGTTGCTTTCCTGGACGTAGAAAAGAAGCCCATGGATCAGCTTCAGAGAAACTGAAAATGGACAATCTCTTCATGAACGAGATGAAAACAGATTTTAGCCATGTATATCTTGCAGAAGCTACAGAGTTGGACCTACAAGGCAAGACCCTCCGCGGCAATGAGAGCTGGCACAAGAACAACACCCTGGGCCCCATGCTGTGCAACACTACAGACGCTGTATATATGGAAATGTAGCGTTTCATTCATTACATAAACTCTGGAGCCGACGAACCAAGATCCCGTTGAAGACTAGACTCCGTCTCTATAACGCGTACTGCGTGTCCATCATTTTCTACAATAACAACAGCTGGGCAATAACAAAAGCCATGCTTGACAAGCTGGATGCGTGCCCCCGCAGACCATCACAGGTCACTGCTGGCCGGAAAAACATATTAGCGACAAGGCACTATACGAGCTGTGCAACGAAAAATCCCTCTCCACAAAGGTCGCTGAACAAAGATGGTCTATGTTAGGCCATGTCCTACGAATGGACCCAGACACTCCCGCACAGAGGGCACTAGACTTTGCCGTTTCTGGCTCGCAAGCCTACCAACCGCGACTACGCCGGCACTGCACAAATCTGCTGGGCACACTACGTGCTGATCTCAAGCAGGCGGGACTAGGACCACTACGTACAGCGAAACAACTTCATTGCCTACGACAACTTGCGCAAGACAAGGCCAGATGGCCTGGGACTAGCACTGAGGACTGATTGCAGCTAATGGATGTCATTTGACTACCGTAGCCGCAGAACACAGTTTTCATAATAATAAATAATTGTTGTATATCTTATTATTTATATTCAATATATTTCAACATAGACGCCCTACTACTTACCAACACATACATTTTCTTTCATGGGCCCCTTTAAAGCTTCTATAGATTCCATCAAAAATTTAGCAAGACGATATACTTTTACAATTTTAATAGGTTCTTACTTTGTAGGTGCAACTTGAAACAAAAGTAAAATGTCGCATATCTCTGAGACTTTTTATTCTAAAAATAATTTATGTGTCTGAGATGTTTACATGACGATAAAACTATCACACGTTGAATTTTATTCATAAAATATATTTTTTTCATAACATTTATGTATAATTTCTTTTATTTGTTTTATTATTTCTCATTTTGTTTAAACCGTAATATTTTGTTATTAAAGTCAAATTATTTTAGAATATACAGAAATAGAAAATTATTTAGACCATATTTATTGAACATTTCGACACTAATCTTGTGTCGGTTTTATTTCAAAACTACAGGGGGTTAAAACTGTAATTAAATCCTTTTGTGAATACATATTTTAACGGGTGCCATTTCTCGATGAGATAACACAAACACAACCTTAAAATTAACGTATGCTAAATATGGTAGGTGCACCAATAAAAATATGAAATAACTTAGTATTAAAATACTATCGATCAGTTAGCCGTATCGGACTTAAAAAATACATTGATTGTTATGGGCGGGGCTTATATGCACAGGTATTCGTGACGTAGTAGGAGGCCTTCGTCGGTCGTGCTCGACCATGAATTACACTTGCAGATCCAACCAGCTAGTTTCAGCATTTACAAAATCTTTTCAGGGGGCATATTGACTTAACCTAGGCATTTCTTGCTGTGGCTAAGAAGGCCTATGTTAACCTTGTAGTCTCCGCCACAGTTGTCACAGATGAAGAAGGAGGGGTGATGAGGAATAACACTTTCTTTTGCCCTTTCTTTGTTACTTGTACGCTTTTCAGCGGCTTTCGTCTTCCACTTTGCTTCCCCGATGTCAAGCTGTCGTTTAAGATTTTTTCTTCAATGTAACCCTGTCAAGGGAAAGGCTTCCCCAAGATGATGGATCGATGTCAAGTGTATTTATGTCTCTCTTGCAGACATCCCTGTATCTTAGAAGGGGGCGCCGACGGTCTCTCTCTCCTTCTTTTAACTCTCCATAAAGGAAATCATTGGGAATTCTGCCATCAGCCATCCTGTGAACGTGACCAAGCCATCCTAGTCGGCGCTGCCTCAGCAGTGTGTACATAGATTTCAGACCAGCTATTTCAAGCACCTCGACATTTGTCTTTTTGTGTTCCCATTTGATACCAAGGATAAAACGCAGGCTTCTCAGATAGAATATCTGCAACTTTTATTCTTGTTTAGCATAGGATGTCCATGTCTCACTACCATACAACAGGATGCTTATGATGCAAACACTATTGACTGATATTTTTGTGCTGTCTTTGAGTAAGGAGTTTTCCCAAACTCGACAATTTAGCTTAGACAAGGTGCCCGCTGCTTTATCAATCCTTTTGTTGATTTCTGAATCCAACGAATGAGATTCTGAGATGTTCGAGCCAAGATATGGGAAATCTTCAACACCACCTAGCTCATAGTTGTCAATTTTGATAGAGGGCTTGTCAGTTGAGCACTGGGACAGTATTTTTGTTTTTGAGAGACTAATGATCAGACCGAAATCCTTACAGACAACAGAGAGGCGGTTCATAAGAAATTGAAGCTTCTCCTCAGTGTGAGTAGCAATGCATGCATCATCAACATAAAGCATGTTCCTTATCATGGTTTGTCTTAACTTAGTTTTTGCTCTGAGTGCGGAGAGGTTGTTCTAGGAAGGATGCCTTTATTTGCATCACCAAAAGCGTGCTTCAGAAGCATTGAGAAAAAGATCACAAAGAAAGTTGGGGCCAGAACAGCATTGTTTCACCGCATTGCAAACGTCAAACTGTTCAGACAGGTTCCCATCAAATTGTACTGTCAAAATCAGTGACGTAATGTAAAAAAATGACGCCACAGCGATTGTTTTAACTCCCAACTATAAAAAGACTTCCTTTAACATATTTAAGCTGATATTTGACGATCTGTTTATAAAGCTAAGTAGCCGAATAACGAAACTCAATATTTATGAAGATATAATATTTTTGTAATTCTATTTTGGCGGTATTTTTGTATTAGGATGTTTACTATTCTTTTGAATTTAAAGCATGCAATCCTTGAACAAACCGTGATCGATTTTTTCCCAGTAAACATTGTTTTTACCAAAGAAATTAAACATAGGAAAACATAGGCATGGCTGAAAAAAGAACACCTATACAAAGAAACGGAATTGCTAAAAAACGGAATTGTAAGAAGAACGCGTCTAGACCTAAGTAAATAAATCCAAAATAGACAATACACAGTAAAACAGCAAATGCAAGCTCTTTGGACAAAGAGATGTAAACCAGATTAAAATGAATACAGCAAACTGGTAAACAAAAATAAAATAAGACATATGCGGTTTGGGAAGGTATGTAGCATAGTTGGGGTGTTCTTCCAGTCTGGTCGAATTTCTGTAGTCACAGTGGTAAAGTTCCCATCTCATCTTCTTCCTGTCGTTGCCTTCTTATTTTATAAAGTTAAAAATAATGAAGCATCAAAAAATAAATTAGGTTTAAAAAATCTCTTTGGGGTTATATTCTTTCTTCATAGCATACACACATACGCATAAAACCCACCCCATCGCCAATGTGTGGGCAGCAGCTATTCAAACCAACTGTCTCTTTCTCTGCTGGTCCAGTTGAAAGAGAAAAGTTTTCCTTGTTTATTTATTATACAAGACTGGCAGCTTCTAGTCTCTATGAAGTCACTGACGGAACACGTAGCCTTACTCGAATTCTAATCGGAAAATTGCACTCCTAATATTTAATGATACGTTGATATTTACCATACAAACGATATCTTAATACACATGCATTTTAATATTAATAACAGTATTCATTTGGGAAATGTGCGAACGACTACATTTTCAACATGCAGACTGGTACAAACACATCAGGACAGCAGTAAAAATGTTATAACAACAACCAGGATGAGGATAACAGTTTAGAACATGAAAATAACGCAAATAACTTATCGCAGAAATATCGTCAAATAATACATTTTCTTTTTATTTACTTTCAAGTGATTAATCGAAGAGGAAAGCATTTTGAAGAGGAGATTCGTTTAAATTATTTACCTAAAATGCTAAATGCATAGAAAGTAAAATTATCTTATACTAGCTGTTCCGATCCGGCAATGCCCTAAAATATTGATAATTTTATGTATATGCCGCATTGTCAGAGATAATTGAGTAACCAAGATTCTTATTAATTCTAAAATTTTCATACATCTGACGTTTCATTAAAACGTCAGATGTATGAACATTTTTGATTATACATTTTTTATTTTAATATTTCAATTTTATAATTCCTATATTATTATGTGAATAACACGGATTGTACAATTCCGGAATTTTCTAACTAGCCAGAATCAAATACAAATTTGACAGATGCAAGACGAGAATTTCACATAACTTTATATGTTAGATTTTTTATTTCGATCATTTTTATATTTCACGTTTTTATAGCATTATGTAGTAACATTATTTTTTTACCAACTTTAAAATTCGCAAATGCTGACATTTTGTCTGCTTGTAATTTTATTAATACCATCGCTACATAAAAACGCACATCGCTATTATCTGATTTGTTAATGTATGTGACGCGTTCGATACTTTTAACACATCAATTTCAAAGTGGCGTATCGATCAGCACGGGAGAGATGTTCTGTTCGTGTTAGTTATTCGTTTTGTGTGTCTCATGGTTGCGTGGGACGAACGATGAGGGAGGGAAGTTTTTCTGTGTTAAGGCACGCAGGAGTAAATCGAGATTTTTGTTTCAGTTGTCTCGCCCATCCAACAACCTCTTTCTCAACGACGACACACGATGTGCCATTTTGATTGAACACTTTCTATTAGCATGAAACGAAAAAGGATGAAAGTTAAGATAGACACGTCTGTCGACCCCTAATGGAACATGCTCAACGCAATGATTGACACACACACACACATATATATATATATATATATATATATATATATATATATATATATATATATATATATATATATATATATATACACGATCGATGACTATGTATAGAGAAAGGAATAAAGAGAGAGAGAGAGCCTAAACGTTATTTAAAATTATAAAAAACAACGTTTAGTATATACTGTCGCATTTGAACCCTATTACTACGTAATATATATATATATATATATATATATATATATATATATATATATATATATAGTAATATGCATAAAGACTGTTTCGCTGTATCACAGTTCTTCAGTGCGGCTAGACCAGTTAGTGCCTTAAGCCGGGATTGAAACACAACCGTCAAGAGGACAGTCGGCGAGTCTACCCCTGCGCTATCATACGAAACTGGGTAAATCTAAGTGATATCTCAATGTAAACATTGTCAAGTTCTGGGAGCTCGAATTAGTTTTACCCAATGACCTATGTCTTAAACCCAATTTCAATTGGCGATATCCTTATAAAATAAGCTCTACCCAAGAAAGGGAGCTTAAATAGTCATCCACATACAGACTGTTTCGCTGTATCACAGCTCTTCAAATTTTATACTAAGTAAATGTAAAGCTCTATTCGCTATTGAGCACCATTATTAAAACGCTGTAATGAATCACAGGATTGATTACCCACTTCGCACGGACAAGCATCATCAGGAATTATATATATATATATATATATATATATATATATATATATATATATATATATATATATATATATATATATATTTATGGCAATTATGCTACACAGAGGCTCCCGCGTTTCATCCCCGGGAGAATCTTCAGGCTAAAATGCATGGAGTTATTTTTAACGGGTGGTTTTATATACACGGCTAGCTAGTTAACCAATCAGATTCTTTGTTGTTCTCTCAACTAATCGTTGGGCTTCCCACGAACAAAGGTGTGGTTAGTGTTACTTCCGTCCTATATCCTGTTCTATTGTTCAGTTTTCTATAGATTTGCCTATATTCTGTTTCCTTTGTTGAGTCAATATAATGGGTGAATTTATTTTAACACGTGGTTCCTTGTATTTCTATTTTAAGTTTTTATTTTTAAATTGTTACGTTTTTTGTTTAGTTTATTTGTGTTTATTTATTTATTTATTTATCGTTAGCCTCAGGTAAATTTATTTCTGTGTAAGCAGCTGTTTGCTATCTCACTTCTACAGTTTAATAGATTTCGGGGGTCTTAAAAATTTAGGATTTACAATTTTTCATTCAGGCATAATCTACACGGGTCGTATAAGTTTTTACATGTACTGGCCTGTCGTATTATTTTCCATTCAATTATTGGTGAGCTTCCATTTTCTTTGAGCTTTCAATAGTGGTTTGCTAGTGCTGTCTTATTTTGACGTTCTCTGTTTTTAAATGTGCTTTTGTGGTCATAATATATGGTTTTAAAATCTAGGGAGGTCATACCCACGTAGTACTTCTTGTTATTAGGTCTTTCTTTGGCAAATATTGTGGCTTGATATACAATACTTTTGGTTAGGCATTTATTTTGTAGTGGACAAAGTGTACGATTTATGCATTGACATCTTTTCTCTTCATTGCTAACTTTTTCATTTCTATTCGGGTGGTTACTATTAGTGTTTTGTTTATTTCTATTTGTATTGTTTATATTATTGTTCTTCTTAGTGTTATTTTATGTGGATACATGAAATACTAATATATATATATATATATATATATATATATATATATATAATTTCTGATGAGGTTTTGTTCATACGAGTAGTAGGAGAGGAGTAGATCAATACTCGTTTCTTTGTCACCTTGTATATAGCAATGATGTATATGCGCGTTAGTCTGGTTGTTAACGCCAGCTTACTGTGAAAGTTATAGTCATAGTTTTATGGTTTGGGGTGGAGGAAGTCATAATGGTTACACAACACTACTGCCAAAATTCAAATTCGAACTATAGGTAAAAAGGTAAAGGTCGCATAGCCTGGACGCTCACGAGTGTCGTTGCCGACATCGCACACTGCTCATGGCCGTAGCGGCGGTGATTTGTTAAGAATCACCGTGTCTAGTGCACATCATATGGAAGGCGGAACCCATCCCTCTCATTTGGCTGCCTTGAACCTTCCCTGATTTTAGTCAGGTACCAATTTACTAGACATAGAGGGAGTTTTCACACCCGAACATTCACATTCCGTGAGTGGGATCGAACCCGGGTCTGTCCTGTCCAAAGACAAGTGCAATAACCACTCGTCCACAGGCCCTCCCTTAGCTAAGCTGTACATTCTTAGGTATTACAGACCAATTAAGAAAGATTTCAAAATGTCAAGATCATCTGAGTATTTTGAGAGAGTGCGAGAGTGAATAAAAGGCGCAGTCTCTGAATATTTAAATATTTTCGATTTGCTTGAAATTTGAACCAGGTATATAATCACAAATTAAGCAAGATTCTCACATTGTTACCCTTTTTCGAAGAATTTAGAAACACACCAGGGTATTGGGCACTTAATTCGAACTTTTAACAAATATTTTCAGTTTACCTGCAACTACTTTACCATAATACGTAGACACCACACTTTTAATTGTATGTTTATTTGTGAGATTTGTTGCGTTTCTCTCTTTGTTTTTCCTCTCTATCCTTTTTCTTTCATTCTTTATTATTCTCTTTCCTTTTTTATTCTTATTTATTCTTTCTTTTATATAAGAACATAGCCAGTGTGGGCATAACCAAGAATAAGAGAGAGGAAGAGATAGAGAGACATATAGAAAGAGAGAAAAAGAAGGAGAGGGAGAGATAAGAAAAAGAAGAATAATGATAAGAAGAAGAAGAAGTAGAAGAAAACGAAGAAGAAAAAGCGACACAGATCTAAATAGAGATAGAGATCCGTTTTTAGAAGAATTCAGCTCTCAAAAAGACTCCTTGGATAGGAACAAAGTTACCTGCATTGGAACTTAATTCATCTAATTACTTATTCTGACATTTTTTTTTAGCTTTTTTGTGCGTAGATATTAAAAATAATGATAATTAAATAAAATCGATAATATTTAAATGTATTCGAAACGTATTGCTTTAAACGAATGTAATATACAATCATTTACATACATAGAGTAATATCTTGACACAAATGATTAACGATCCATTAGCTTCTAAAATGTCTTCATTTAACTGAATAATAAAGTAATACATTGACAGTTATTTTTCTATTTTCTTATTGCTTTCTTTACACATATACTTATGTCATAAAATGAAGCCGGACTATTACTCGAAGCTTGTCGATAGCTTTGAATTTGGCAAGTCGTGATTTTATTCTGGTCAGCCAATTTTCCTTGTGAACCGTGCCACTATGTTCTTCAGAATAATAAATTATAATCCAATTTCATTTATTTCGGAAAATTTTTCATATTAAAGCCATCTTTGTTTTTCGCAACGAATTTGAATTTAAATGAACGCTATATTTACTATCAGCAGTAAATATAATGATATTAAATACTAATAATAATCTCTTATTTATAACACTTAATTATGATATATTTTCCCTATAGAAAAAGGGGTAAAAATCTCTAGATTCTATGAAATTCCACTGCTGTATCAACAGAAGTACATTTTCTCTGTAACCGGTTCATTGTAACTTTAGTGTGGATATATGATGTGAATAATAAAGGTTGGAAGCTAATTCAATAATTAAGTATTAATTAAGTGTTAAGAAAAATTGAATACCCATTTTGCTATATTTCCTTGAAGTAAGGTTTTCCCGTTTGATTGCACGTATTAAATTCTCAAATAAATCTTTATTTTTCAGAAAATAAAATAGAGGAACTTTTTGTTGCACTTTTATAACTGTCTTTAAAATTCGAAACAATAAAAGGACAAAGCATCTTTTTGTGGCAAAAATGCTTTTCGAAAAAGATCAAGTCAAAGCAGACGTAAATAATAATACAAAAAACTTCGCTAATCGTGACTCTGCTAAATGTGACGTCAGCAAATGTCACGTTCAGTCGAACAGACATTTATGTAGATCTGGGTGGCTGTAGCAATTTTTCTTTTCAAAATTGTTACGTGACATATATATTCTAAATATATAATATTCTACTTAATAAAAATCGCGTCACAAGCCGTTCTATCTCTCATTATGTATTCACGAACAGACGCTGTATTGTCTAGTGAAGATTTAAAGTTGTTATTTCTCTAGAAGTAAATGGACAAACGATTTTACCAAATAATCTCTATTTTAAGTCCATATTCTAACACCCGAAACCTCATTTGCAAGTTATGATCATAATCAACTAGTTGAAGCATTTCTCTACGTTGGGTGAGAGGTTATAACTATAATTTAAAAAATTACATTCGATTTTATATATCATTGATTATACTGAATCTCTCTATGTTTTTCACGTGGTCTGGATGATAGTTGGACACCAAACACGACCTGGCAACCAGCTTCCTTTAACCCTCCCGATTTTCTGCATTCCTATATAAGTAGTCGGGTCATATGAGGGTTTACTAACCACTGTGAAAAATAGAAAAATGAAGTGGTACGACCATATCACACGATTATCAGGTATCGCAAAAAGAATCCTGCAAGGAACAGTAGATGGAACAGGCAGAAAAAAAAGATGGGAGGACAACTTCCGAGAATGGAAAGGGCTGATACTGAGTAGCACACATTTGTTTATTTTTCACAGTGGTTAGGGAAACCTTATATGACCCGACTACTTATATGAGTCTGCTGTTCACTTCCTTATTTGTAGTGTGGTTTTTGTATGGAAAACATCTTATCTCTGTGACCTGTATCTTTCTCTCCAGTCCGCAGTTATGGTTCACGACTCACACGTATACGGAAATATGGAGATTACCAGGGAGCGCATCAACCTGGTTTGTGGAAATATTACCCTTAAAAGAAAAGGTTTCTCCCTCTCTCCAGTTGCCTCTTACACATTCCTTGTCTATTTCTACTCTTTCTCTAGGTTATAATAATTCAAATAAAGCGGCAATAGCTTAACATGATCCTTTCTCCTAGACTGGTTGCTCAACGAAGGTTTGGGAGCACCGTATGGCCTACTATTTCATAGAGAGAGAAACAATAGATTCCTGTCTTTCGGAAGTGTATCAGTGAAAGTAATTTAATACATACTTCTACTTCCAACCTTACAGCACCGAATATTCCCAAACGATCACCCATCTATGTGCTGATCAGGCTTAACGTTGCTTAACTTCAATCAGCTAACAAACGAAAATCGGTGTTTCAATGAGATTTGGTAGGTTTCATGATGGCCGTACAATAGCGGAAATATAAATTTGCTTATTGGAGAGTTCATGATACGAAAAATGACAGGATGCAAATTGGATGGCGAAGAAGATAAACAGGAACTGTTTTGAGTTTGAAACGTTTCATGAGAAATAAGAGTTGGATATAGACGTTTTGAAAAAATTTTTTTCCACTAATCATACCAACAAACATGACTAACCATTGTTTACTATCACGTGACTATAAACTAGCAGGGCTACTCGGCATCACCCGGGTGCTAATTCCCGTAAATTACATAGAGTAAAGGAAAACATGATAATAAAACTGAACAATCTGCTTAATATTGTTATTTGGGATGTTAATCTTTATTTTAGGACAAACCATAATTATTTGGTTGAGGTTCGAACTCATAACATCTGCCTTTAAATACGGAGTACTAACCATTTGAACCAACGAATCAACTCTGTATCTCGCACTCAAATTTTGCTTAAAACCGGCTGTATTTTCTTCCCACTATCAGTCAAACGCAACGAAAGAAAAGAGAGAAAGAAAGCGAAAAATGCAAATAAAAACTTTTTTTCCCTCTTTTCACCGATGAATTTGTCTATTATAAATTTCATACCCGGTTATTTGGGTATCAATATCAGGATTTCTGACTGTGAAAATGAACTCTAATCCGTCTACCTCTGTTTATGACAAAAACAAATTTAAGAAAATATTGATTAGGACTAAATATTAAGATCGATGAAATCGATTGAAAATCAAAATTTCCGGTGAAAATACAAAATAGAATATCTCTTTATCTCAAATAACACTATTAAGCAAATTGTTCAGTATTTCTTTCATTTTTTTCTTTACTCTATGTAATTTACGGGAATTAGCACCCGGGTGATGCCGAGTAGCCCTGCTAGTTTATAGTCACGTGATAGTAAACAATGGTTAGCCATGTTTGTTAGGTATGATTAGTTAAAAATAATTATTTTCAAAACGTCCATATCAACTTCTTATTTCTATTATTTAAACTCGAGAAATCCCCCTAAAATACAAACACATAATTTACATAAAACACATTAGAATTTAATTCTCTACCGAACCCGCGTAGTTTTAATGTGGAAAAACGATTTATATTTTTATATTATTATGCTTTTTTTTTCTAAAATCTGACTTCTCGATAATAAAGGCTACAGTTCTATTGGTTGTCAAGAATACACATTTTAGAGAACAAATTATGAAATTCTAAAGATCTTACACATCGTTTCCACACTAGCAGGTTTGGTAGATTATTTCATTCTCATGTATTTTGTATAAATTGTGTGTTGTTTTGTTGGGAGTGCGGATGGGCGGAATCTTTAATGTTAACTATTCTGCATATTTACAATTTGTATTTTATTTTAACAACACGGACCTTCTTTACCTTATTTAACAAACTACATAGATTTTGTCATGTATTTCCTGTTAATAAAGCTGTTAATAATAAATAGAGGGATAAACTCGTGATTAGTTTAGTTAAAGAGAATACCATAAGACTTTACCTGGCTTTCATATAGAATCTGATTTGTTCCCAGCAATTTTTATTTGTGTCCCATTCAGAGTGCCCTTTGGGGAGAGAGGGAGGAAGGAAGTGTTATCTTAACATTAAAAGTCAATCTTGCGTCTAACATTTCCCTCGTGGGGAGACAGGTAAATAGGGGCTTTAAAACTGTTGATTACTAAGTACTTAGGGGTTGTAATTAATACTTCCAGTCAATAGTTTAAAATTTTGTTCTTTTCTTCTCATAAACCACTGGAAAATAGTACTTTTCTCACACGCCACTGCGATAAAAAAGAACGGTTTAACTCGATAGTGATGTATCTAAAACCATTAATGACTATTTTAGAAACAAACCCAACATCACGTACTAGTGGTTTTATGGTGATGTGAAGAGCAAGGCATATCAAGTCTGTTGATCATATCAACGTCCCGCTTTCTTCAACGATAAAATCAGAGATCACTTCATGTAGTGTCTGTTCAATTTAAATACGTGAGCGCGACAATACGTCACGTGCTCTGAACCCATAACGGTTCTGTTTCCTAGCAACGGTAGAATTGAGAACAAACGAGGGTGGCGAAGAATATGAGATAAGAAAACGAAGTAGGGAAAGAGGTACGAAGCTAGAGAGAAATAAAATAAAGAAGTGGAATGATTACGATGCTGCCCCCCCCCCATCGCCTCACTCAGTCTTTGATATTTGAAAGCGAGCAAAGGAGACGATGAGTCAATTTGCCGTCCACTGAGACGCACAATGTAAATCATCTTATTACATTGCAGGGCAAAATAGACTTGGTGACCTCGTGTCTAACTTTACCCCAGCGGGGACACGCTTAAAGTGCGCCAGACTACTTCACACATTCACTTATGCTACACGCCAACTAAAAAAACAAATGAAGGTTTTAATTTTAATTGTAATATATATATATATATATATATATATATATATATATATATATGTATATATATATATATATATATATATATATATATATATATATATATATGTAAAAATAAAAATGGAATAAAGAATAAGCAATTCAACAACTAACAAAATTAAACTCAAAAACTCATGTTGTAAAGTTCTACCGAGATATTTCGGCCGTCAAGATACGACCATTTTCGTTCGTATATATATATATATATATATATATATATATATATATATATATATATATATATATATATATATATATATATATTTACACATTATTAAACTCTAAAACAGTAACGGCCACATATACGATACTCATAGTATGGCCTCACGGGATTTATAAAGAAATATTTTTTATTTTTTTCGTTTTTTTATATCTCTTTAAATCTTCTCCGGTTTAAATCTCAACTGTTACTTTTCACCTTTCCCCTTTTTTTAAACCTTATTAAACCTTCCTTACACTAAATTTAAACACACATACATAACACTAAGCAAATAACGCGTCCAAACGAGAGTGCTAGGTGATTTCAGATTTCCGAAACAGGTGACAACAGAAGCTGAATAGAGCCGGATGGCTAAGTCCTTCTCTGCTTGAAACCGACGGTACGAATGTTGTACTCATATTTCTGTACCAAAATGAATAAATATTACGCTCTTAATTTTTAATTTATAACTTTAATTCTCAATTAATCGAGCAGTCTGCTGGGATTTATCTGCTATATTACAAAGAAGTTATATATATATATATATATATATATATATATATATATATATATATATATATATATGTATATATGTATATATATATATATATATATATATATATGTATATATATATCTATCTATATATATATGGGGAGTTTTAATTACCTACTAGACACCACCCTCAAGTGTCTTCGGCCACTCTGTACAAGGGTTTGTCAGGACAACCTTACATAAGGACACTTCCCCCTCTAAGTAAACCCTGACCAAATATTCAAATTAACATAGTATTCGCAGTTCCGATGGATACTGCACTCCATAGACTGGTATTGTCTTGGCCTTCGGGGCTTGATTTACGCCGGTCTATGGGTCTGTCCTGTGCAGTTCTAGGAGGTCACCCTACCAGGCTTCGCCTCCCCTCTTTAGGGAGGAGTAAGTTTATTGCTTACTGCCTGAGGCGCCGCTACCGGGAATGCCGACGGGGCTGCCCAGGCAATTTTTAAACCCCACTTTCCCGACTCGATCTTGGGTCACATCTTACTTGTGGCAGTAAGATAAAAACTGGTCTTGTGCCTAACTCCTGGAGAGGAGTAAATCAATACTCCACATTGGCTTATACGAGAAATAATGCACTTTTATCAAATGATGTTGCCTATAGTAACAGCACTAAGTTGGTTACTCGACCAGACTTGAGGAATTCTTGTTCTGGAATCCGGTTAGACCAAAAGACCACAAAAAAGATATATTATAACATAGTTAACTGACCAATTGGGAGAGAGAAATTAATGTTCTTAACTTCTTTACTAATTCAACGTTTGAAAGGTAAAGGAGAACTTTAATGTAATATTCGAATATCTATGTATCTCACATAGAGAGAAAGTGTTAGCCCTTCAATTTCTGAGAACTTCGAGTGAAGTAAAATGAAACACACACACACACATGTATATATATATATATATATATATATATATATATATATATATATATTAGAATACCCGTCCCAAGACGGATTAAATTCCCCGAACAAGCCAGTTTTGCACTATTTTATATCCCCTTACGAGGATTAAAATCATGATATAATGATACTAATCCTTATGTCTAGAATCCTTATTCTATTTTTGATCAAAATTCATTACATTATTTTGATTCAAGAAAATGACTAATATTTAAGTTTTAAGCTTCAGGGTGTCTTTAAGAAGAAATTGAAATTCAGGTAATCTTGCTTAATTGGTGTCTAATAATCTATAGATTAAATTCAAAGCAAATCTGATATATTTGAATATTCAAATGCGACGCTGCACCTATATTATGACCCCTAAAATTCCTAACATATTCTTGGTGAATATTTATTAATGGTTAAAATTTTACAAAAATTGGAAGTATCTGAATTTTCACTAAAGCCTTCTACCCTCTTTTTATCCCCTTTGTATGAAACTAAATCAAACAAAATATAGCCAACATTTGGACCCTTTACGCATTGCAGCTTTGTTCAAAATTCATAATGATCGGTTGAATAATTTAATAGTAAATCCTGTACATAAAAATATACAAACATATAAACATACCTAACTTAATAATGATAAAGATATATAAACATATTAAATAAATAGGTGTTTTGAATCAGTAAACGTTTTTATTAAAGTAACAAATAAAATAGAAATTATTTTTTTTATTACTAAACAAATAACATTTATCGATAAAGTATTTTGTTAATTAAACATTTGAGGCAGCAAAAGAAACACAGATTTTATTTTATTCGTGCAGTATAGTAAACATAAGAAATCGAAAACACACAAAATATAAAACAAATAACTTTTACAAAACGCACTAAAGTTTAGTTTCCTACCGACATGTATACATTTTTAAAAATGTAGAAACTGATTGTAAGATTTATTATTGCTGAATTTGTTATCGTCACTTTGACTTAGCTAAACACAAGTAAATAAAGAATGGCGATCGTTTTGAGCTGAAAAATAGTAAAAATGGCTTCCTTTACCACTAACCCTAAGTCCGAGGACTATCAGTCAGACTTAGGGTAAGGGGTAATGTGAGTCAGTTGTTCATACTAATTTTAAGGAATACAGATATGTGTCGGCCATGAAGACAAATATTCACGAAATCTTTCAAATAAAAAATCTTTCAAATAAAAACAACTTTAAAACAGTTTCAGAACTTTAAAACTATGCAGATCGGTAGAAAACTAAATATTTTTGATAAAAGCTATTTGGTATATATATATATTTCGATTTTTCCGCTGTTACTTATACTGCATATATTATTTTACTTATATTACAGACACAGCGTAATATGAATAAGAGATATGAATCGTATTTGCTTAGTTGGTCCCCCGATTTATAAAATCGGAAGACCTATGTTTTTAGGCATTTCCGTCCGTCCGTCCGTCCGTCCGGATTTTTCTCCGCAACCATCCATTGAATCTCTCTGAAATTTTGCATGAAGTTGTAACTTTTGTCAGGTTAGAAAGTGACATTCTCCGATTAAAAAAAAAAAAAATCTGGTTAGCGCCCCCCCCCCGGGGGTCAAAAGGCCCCAAAATGGCAAAAAATAACATTTTTTGCTCCATAACTTTTCATCCATCCATTCAATTTCTCTGAAACTTGGCCAAAATATGGAGGCAATAGTTCCTAATAGAAAATACGTATCGCTGATCTTTGAAAATATCTGGTTCGCGCACCCAGGGGGTAAAAAAAACCCAAAATGGCAAAAAATTACCCTTTTCTCCCATAACGTTTGATCCACCCATTCAATTTTTCTGAAACTTGACCAAAATGTAGAGACAATTGTTCTGGATATAAAATGAGCATCCTTGACATAAGAAAAATTCTGGTTCGCGCCCAGGGAGTATAATGGGGGTCAAAAATGACCAAAATTGCTCAAATTTATTGCATTTTACAATCGCCACATCGAGTCACATACAGAGGGGGACCACGCATGCGCGACTTGTTTATTTTTGTTATACCTATCAACTTGAACAGACTGTATTTACTTGCTTCACGCTGTAGCAAAATGTGCCACCACGCCAGAAAGTGGAGAAAACCTGGTCCCCGAGGGTGGGAGCAGTCTGGCCTGTATAAAAAATGGTAATTTTTAACGATGCGTCGGTATATCCCGATAGATTACGTAAATCGTCAGAAGATGCTGAAGTGCTTAGCCAATGAAATCGCAGAAGCCGACAATTGTCAAACTTAATAAAAATATTGCGGAAAATGCAACAATTTTTGAAAATTGGTTAAAGTCAGCATGAATCTAATCGTTGGGACAGACGCTTCAGTTTCTGGTGCAATTATTGAATTTGTTAAAAAAGGAAACTGTTAGGCGAAAAGCAAATTGAAAAGAAAATATGACTTGAAGGACATTTTTGGAAGTGCACAGGTTTTTTTTCACTTTCCTTACCCTTTCTTCTTCCTCTTCTTATTTTCTGTCGTTTGCGCTTAAGTCACAACACCCTCTATCCCTAGTTAACACTAATAGAAAAACACCCTAACCCTAACCAAACCCTAACAAAAGAACACACTCACCTAGCCCTAACAGAAAAAATACCTGACCCTAAGTTAAGCACTTTCACATAGATTTATTTCACAACTGAAAAATAATATGGAAAAATTTAACTTAGAAACATCACTCAAAAATATCCCAACACCTAGCAAGCATGGATACATTATTAAATTAATTAAAAAAACGGACGAACCAATACGCCGAATGCGATGGCGAGCACACATCTTCCTAAACAATAATGGTAAACACCTAGATACAAAAGAATCCTACGAATTCAAAAGCTTAAAAAAACGCTAAATCAATAGATCTCATGAGTAGCTTTGAAAATGACCTCTTAAATGTAATTAAAAACTTAGAATTTCCCAAACAACAGAATAATTTCTAAAAACAATTACACACCATCGTTAAAAACATAGACAACTCTAACAACATCGCCCTAGAATTTGCCGAGATGTATACTGATATATCCAAGGATGAAATTCACATCATTACAAATGTAGGAGATCAGTTTTAATCAATAACGATGACCAATAGATTAAAACGAATATGACAAACTCCTTTGATGTGGCCATGGGTGCCCTTGACTCTGCGGAGGCATCAGATCTTGTGGGGTTATTCATTTTATATACACTCACAAATATATTTGATAATACAGATATCGGCCTTCATAAAGATGATGGATTAGCGATAATAAGAGATTCCAACAACGTCAATGGAGAAAATTTCAAGAAAATTATACATATGGAAATGAAAAACTAGGCCTAAAAGTAGAAGTACTGGCTAACATAAAAACAACTCACTTTCTAGACGTCACGTTGAACTTAAATAAAAATACTTACGACCCATACATAAAAGATAACGCCAATCCAATATACGTAAACCCAAAGTCTAATCACCGCCCATCAATCATAAAACATATCCCGAATTCTATCGAACGTAGGCTTATCAACAATTCTAGCAACGAAAGCGTTTTTAAAAAATCAATCAACATTTACAATACAGCTCTAAAAAATATTGGTTACCATAATATCGAAATTAAATATCAAAAACAGGACACTAATAATTACAACAAAATTAAAAATAAAAAGAAAAGAAAAATAAATATAATCTACTATACCCCGCCCTATAACCAGATGCTAAAAACTAAAGTTGGCAAAAAATTCCTAAATCTGATTGAAAAACACTTCCCCGTAACCAATCCCCTGCATGAAATATTCAATAAAAATAACCTAAAACTATCCTACAGCTGCTGCGAAAACCTAGAAATTTTAAGGCACACAATAACAAAATACTAAAAGAGAACTACAGAGAGGAAAAAATAACTTACATAACAAGTGTAAAATATAACAAAAATAACACTAAGAAGAACAAAAATATAAACAATACTAATAGAAATAAACAAAACACTAATAATAACCACTCGAATAGAAACAAAAAAGAAGAGAAAAAACGTAACTGCATGAATCGTAAACTTTGTCCACTACAAAATAAATGCCTAACCAAACGTATTGTATACCAAGCAACACAATTTGCCAAGGAAAGACAAAATAACAAGAAATACTACGTGGGTATGACCTCCCTAGATTTTAAGACCAGATATTATGACTACAAAAGCACATTTAAAAACAGAAAACGTCGAATTAAAACAGCACTAGCAAACCACCATTGGGAGCTCAAAGAAAATGGGCGCTCACCAATAATTGAATGGAAAATAGTAAGACAGGCCAGTACATGTAGAAATTTAGACGCCCCGTGTAGATTATGTCTGAATGAAAAATTTGAAATCTTAAATTTTAAAGACCCCCGAAATCAATTAAACTGTATAAGTGAGATAGCAAACAGCTGCTTACACAGAAATAAATTTACCTTAGGCTAACGATAAATAAATAAATAAACAAATAAAATCAAAACAAAAACTTAACAATTTAAAACTTAAAACCTAAAATAGAAATATAAGGAACCACGTGTTAAAATAAATTCACCCATTATATTGACACAACAAAGGAAACAGGATATAGGCAAATCTATTGATAACAGAACAATATAACAGGATATAGGAAGTAACACCAACAAAGCCTTTGTTCGTGGGAAGCCCAACGATTGGCTGAGAGAACAACAAATAATCTGATTGGTTAACTACCAAGCCGTGTATATAAAACACCCGGCAACATAACTCCATGCATTTTAGCCTGAAGATTCTCCCGGGGATGAAACGCGGGAGCCTCTGTGTAGCTTAATTATCATAAATATATTTTCATTGCTTACTACCTAGCTCTACTTACGTATCGAGCACTGTTGAAGTAAATACTGAAAATTGATACATAAAAAATTATATCTCCTTATAAAATTTTATGTGGATAAATGAAATACTAATATATATATATATATATATATATATATATATATATATATATATATATGTATATATATATATAATTATTATTAGATCACTGCACTAGTAAAACTCTAAAATTATTTATTCATGATGATCAATTTGTTAAAATCACTAAACGTTCTGCTAACCTATAATCATGTATCCTTTTTTTATTTGTTATCTCTCCTGAACACAAGTCCAGTCTAATAATGATAGACCAGCAGTGACACTAGCATCCACTTATACTGTCAATGTCATATTTTAGTATTTTTCTACTCGTTACATCTTTTCTCTACGTTCTTTTTTCTAGTTCATCTACATATCCCTGTCTTTCTATCGATATGGATAGTATATAAGTAAAGAGACTCATTATTTTACCAGCTAATATACATAAGTGTCTGTGGTGTGCACAAACACTATGTATATTAGATGGCAACGCTTGATGAAAATAAGAAAGTCACTTTAAAAAAAATTCTTGCAGATATATTAGAAAGATTAGAGAGTTTGTGCATCAACTTAGTGTGAGAGAGGGCGAGATACATATATAGATTGTTAAGACATATAATTCTGACTTGTTCAGTTAATTAGAAAATACGGCTTATTAGAACAAGTAAAACAACTTTTATTTTCAAACATAATTCAATCCAGAAAATAAAGTATATTTTAAAATGTATTTGTTACCATTAAAGTATATAGGTAAAGAGCATTAGGGAAACACACGTTGGTGAACTCTAATTTAGTATGATGGTATATGGAAATACATTTGATTACTTCCATACTTAATTGTTTATTAAGTTGTGAAAACTGTATTCTGGTGTTGTTTGTCCAAAGCGAACTTTTTCAACTCCAACATTTTGCGATGGTGCTATAATGTTGTGACAACGTTGGGAATGAAAGCTCAGTTTGACTGCAGTTGATTGCAATGTTTTAATACCGTCGTAACAACATATACAGCGTTGATAGCATTGCAAGTACAATCAATGTTCACTTAGTAGTGCATCAAGGTTAGATGTCAGGTATGTAAAAAACGGCTAAAATGGGAAATTCAACATGATGTTAGTTAAGTCAGAAAATGGAATTTTCCATTAGAAGTGAAGTTAGAAGTTAGGCTGACAGTTGCATCACCAGGAGAATTACATGGCAGGAACACTAGATCGATTCTTCTTTCTTTGGTGTGTACAACATCAACGTGACTAGACGTCTTTTTTGAAGTCCAGCACCTTTATAGGGATCGGGGGTGGATCGAGAAATTTTAGTTCATCTAAATGTACATTGCTCTACTTGCTAAGAAAAGTAAAGTATACCCCAGAAGCAAATAATGGAATAGTTTGGTGTTCTTTATATTTGCATCTATTATTCAAATCACAAAGAGAAGGAAGAAGAAAAGATGAACATGTTTGCTCCTGCCACATCGCCTACTGCCTCAGATAAAAAACAACAACTGTTTTGTGTCCACAACACAACACCAGCCTGGTTTTCACAATGGGGAGCGAAGAACAACCCACATTATATTATAGTAGGAGGATCTGCATTATTAGTCCTTTCTAAATCTTGGAGGTTATTCTTACCAAATTTTATCTACCTATGTAAAGTAGTCTAAAAATAGTTTGTAGATGGGCAAAAAGAAACAGACCGAAACTCGTGTTTCTTATTGGTATAGATAAACTTTCCGATGACCGATATTTGCATCTATTATGTACGCTCATTTTGTGATATAGAGCGAACCTGGCATAATTATGTTCTATATGGTAAATAATGAAAAGCTTGTCATAAACATAATTCCAGAAACGTTAGACGTCCAAGTTTTACGCCACTGAAACAGATACTGATCAACACTTTTATTGTAAACATCTAAAAAGTACATTGTGTGTGATAGTGCAATGTTATTTCTACATACAGTATAGATACACACTATCCCTGCGATTAGATCACAGGTGAAATAAGCCTGGGCCTGGTGTTAACATATTCACCAACAAAACTATTAAAGAATTTATACAAAAATATAAAATCCGTATGGCTCAGAAGAAAGCCAACATGGGGGACCTGGTAGGCATTCAGCGAATATTGTCCCTACTTATTTCAGGTAACAGAATACAAGAGACCAAATACAGGTAAATACATATGATCAGTACAAACCAAAGATTAAGCAGAGATTCAAAATGGCCCACAAAGAAAAGTATACTAGTAATGGAGTGCTATTACAAAAGCAACGCCCTCACAGAGAGACCCCTTTACACATATAGAACATACTCTCGAAGTTATGCCATCGATTTTTCAAACATCCTGTATATTTGCTTTTTGTTGAGAATGATTGTGACTATATGTGAAACCTTTGTTTTATCTTCTGTTGCGTTATTTTTAATCATGCGACAGAAGGAATGTTTTCACCTGAGCGAGAAAGGAATGAGGTGGTTAATACTTGACCCATTTCAATCCACTTAACAGTCCGAGCCCGCCCCCGTTCGCAGTGTTTTTACTCGAGCCAAAAATAGAGGAGGGAATGCAGACAGGAAATGTTAATCACATCAACTGTATGGTAGGCGTGGTCATCCAGTCATCTGTCATTTGCTGACCTATGCCCCATAAACAAATAAACAATAAACAAAAATAAACAAATATGATTTCATAATATCAATAATATATCATTATTTTTTGACTCACTGGGAATTTTCATAAGAGACTTTCTCGGTGAAATTCACTCTTAAAAACTTGTGGTGTTTCCTGGAGTCTGAGTGACACTAAGTGTGTCTAGTCGTGGCCGTCGTAAAGTAAACTAAGTCATGTGCACTGAAAATGACATAATGCTAGTGTAAAATAATGATGCAGACATGTTGAGTAATAACGCATAAGACGTCACGGGGAAGCGAAAGGCATGACCCCGCAATAATGAAGAAAATCCGAAGACTAGATAGATTGTTCATTAGGCTAAAAGAACAACAGAAATGAATCGATGACATTTAAACGAGCCCAGGTGTGTGAGGTCGACGAGTTCATTTCGGAGTATGACGTTGTAAAAAAAATCGACTGGGTAACCTTTAAAAGAGTCAGGTGCACGAGGCCAGAAGAAGAAGACACCCGAAGTGCAAAGTCGGAAATTAAAACGGCGGTTTAAAACGAAGGAAGAAGGAGCGCTCACGTAGCAGAGATCGAGTTGGGAGGATATAGAGTAAAACTTGTCATGGGACAGCCTCGAAGAGAGGTACCCCCGCCACGGCCGAACTGTCGTAAACAACTGGCGTGGTGATGATTGGGAGTCGCCTACCGAATCCAATTTAACATTGGGGTGGAAGTGACACCAAAGGAGTTGGCGACCCTATTTCAGATAAAAATTAGTGCTGGGTAACGACAAGGATATCGGAAGATAATGTCCCTGGATTGTAGAACGACCTAATTGAAGAGTCGTCAATTTTCTTTTGAGGACTTCTAAGATGACAGAAAATTACTTGGACGAAGAAATTTTGAAAAAGGGGAAAGAGAGGCGTGTAAAATAATGATGCAAACATGTTGAGTAATAACGCATAAGACATCACGGGGAGGCTAAGGGCATGACCCCTAAATAATGAAGAAAAGCCGGTTTTAAACGAAGGAAGAAGGAGCGCTTACGTAGCAGAGATCGAGTTGAGAAGATATAGAGAAAAACTTGTCGTGAGTCAGCCCCGAAGAGAGGTACCCCTACCACGGCCGTACTGCCGTAAACAACTTGCATGGGATCACAAGCCTTCCATAGATTCCGGGAGCAGACTGCTACAGAACGTATTGTCGCGTTTCTCTCTCTAGGTTGCAAGGTAAATCACTCTGCTTGCTTTTCGTGAAAATAACCTACGTTGGATATAGTCGAAAATCAACCACCGTCAAAGTAAAGAAAGAGGTTTCTTCGTAAGACAAGGGAAAGAACAAAGAAATATTTAATAAAATATGTGTGTATACTCAACTTACACCCGCTGGTGGTGAAGAATAAAGAAACAGAGTTTATCGAACACGTCCTTGCCTCTATCGTTGTGTTTTGTTTGATGCTACCGGATCCCCCGAAGGAACGGGTATGCAACACTAGTAGGTCGCAAGCTAGAGCTGTCGAACAGCCACACTGTCAGTAATGAGTGAGCGCCTTTTCAAAAAGCATTAGAGAACTTAAAACATTTATTTAAACAAAGAAAAGACAGGAACACGATTCGATTTATACTGAAAGTGAACTTTATTCAATATTTTATTTATTTAAGGATTAAAAAGGAATAGGTAAGTTGTGCTATTATTGCTGCGTTGAAATAAATACACATTACGTTGTTTCCTGGATTTTTTATTAACTATTTCTATTTACTTACCTCCCCACGAGGACAGGACAGAGTTAGACAGAAATTCGGTTTTTAATGTGAGGAACCTAAAGCTCCCCAAAAGAGACACTCTGGATTGAGACAAAAATTAAAATTGCCCCAGTCTTGAATTTATTACTAACCGAAGACAGAAAAGACAAAGTGTAGTATCAGAACAGATATGATACTTTTAATTATTTTATTGCAAAAAAATATACAAATACATTTTAAATTTTTAAAAAATTAGGCAATACGATCAAAAGTGTGAGTAGTTGAATGCTGTTGGTCAGCGTCTGTCCATCCTACTCTTTGCTAGAAAATCATTAGTCACTACGATACTACATTTACTCTAGGGAGTAAAGTCCAATGTGCTTTGAAAATTTAAATTTTATTTATAAATATATATATTTAATTCAATTAATTTGGCAAGTTCATTTTTTGAAGCATCTTTGAAGTACTAAATCAAATAGTAAATAATTTCAGACAGAATGATTATAAATTCATTTGCAGTTTCAGTTTGTCTTGGATTCATGTAATGTTGCTTCAATATTTTTGGTTCTATTTCTAGCTTAACTCACCTGTGGTTGGTCGGCGTTTTCTGGTTATGTGAGCTGGTTTCCACATACGAGGATTCTTCTTCTTCTTCTTCTTCTTCTTCTTCTTCTTCTTCTTCTTCTTCTTCTTCTTCTTCTTCTTCTTCTTATTATTATTATTATTATTATTATTATTATTATTATTATTATTATTATTATTATTAAATAAACAATTTATAATATAAGGAATATAATGAAATAATCAAAAGGCGAATAATTGCATTTATTTGAATGCAAATGACACCAAGTCTTCCCAAGGTTCAATCAGACTCCTGTTCAGATATATATATATATATATATATATATATATATATATATATATATATATATATATGTGTGTGTGTGTGTTAGATGAAAGCATCCATTTACAAGTATTTCTATGCTGAAAGGAAGATAACTCTTTTTTACCTAGAAAGGATCTCCCTTGTCAAGAGATATTTGGAAGTTGGATTATCTGCCCTTGGTGAGAGAGTTCGGGGTAGGGTTCTCCGCCTTGATATATTATCTGATCACAAAAGGAAATTCCAAGATTGATGCTACCGATCACGACCTTGCTGCGGCCAATTAAATCCATCATTATCATGGTTAAATCATTCATTGTAAATTGATCAATTAATCATTTTTAAATTGTTGACGTCTCAAGAATCGTTTCAGCTGTTTATTTTTTACATTAGTTGTGTCTCACCACTGAAAAACACATTTGAAACACCAATTTAAATGGCTAATAACACCCTACTCGAGTCCAACATTAAAACTCCTAGGCCTAACATTCACAGGTAACATAGATTGGAACAAATGCAAGGAAGACATTGCCAAAGCTTCTACAAGGAAAATGAGGTCGCTCTACCGTGCTAGAAAACTTCTCACACCTGCTAGAATCCTATATCTCTACAAGGCCCCCATTCGCCCATGGATAAAGTATTGTTGTTATATCTGAGCTGGTGCATCATCCAATAGTATCTCCCTCTTTGACAGGGTCCAAAAAGAATGTCTAATCTAATAGGTCTCTATCAGCCAAGCACCAACCTCTGTCCCATCGCCGGAATGTTGCATTTCTGTGCTTGTTTTAGAAGTATTTAAATAGACTGTGCCCCGAGGAACTTGCTGCAGTGGTGCACCTTCGATGTAAATACATCCGACCAACCCGACAATCAGTTAAATCTTATTCATTCATTGTGGCGGTCCTCAGATTCCGGAGAGCTTTCTACTCTAATAGCTATTTTCCTGGCGCTACCAACCTTTGGAACTTGCTCTCTGCTCCCTGTTTGCCTGACTGTACCGAGATGCAAAAATTTAAATGTAATGTAAGCAAACATCTCGTTGCGCAACTCATCACTTAAGGTGCCCCCTAAAATTCTGGACACTAATCCACAATATCCCCTTTCGTCCTAGTGACAATATGCCTTGTCTGGGGTGAATTAAAGTAAATGAAATGTGTACTTGGAGGTTTAGTACCTGTGTGGGGTCATTTTTTATGTGCCTTGAAAAATATAAATCTCATTATTTTTACTCCCAGTTCATATTGTTATTATATTGTTTTGTATTTTTGATTTTTTTTGTTTTACTTTCCTCTTATTGTCTGTTATGATGGTATTTTTTTTTGTATAAAATGACTACACCAACAATAAAGATCACACTTATCCAATCGCGTTGACTTAGTTGAGCGTGAAAAAGTATTGCTGTTTAACAGTAATTCACAATATGCGCGTTTGTCAGACTCCATTTAAATGCAAGTTAATTATACCTTTTAACTATGAAAGACTCCTGCTTGCTCGCTAGCAAGACTAAGTCTAATCATTATTTCAGAATAATTTGGGTTGATGAAAGTCCCTAAAAGACTGCATTGCTAGTTATATTTGGATAATAATATCGTTATACGCAGCGAACAATAAAAATGAACAATACAAATGAACAGTAAAAATATTCGGTCAAAGTAGGCTTAATATTGCTTTGAAAAAACTTAGAAATTCAATTAAACCTCACATACAAGCTAGGATTACAATGTATCTGCTTGATATAACGAATCAGTCCTTTAGGCATTACCTCTTTCAGGGACGGGAGGAACCAGTTTATTTATGCTCTTAGATCAGATATACTTTGAATAGTGTGTGTTTGTGTGTGTTGGGGTTTAATTTGTCTATGGAATTATGGCGTTAGTAGGTAGGAGTAAATAAACAGCTACACACACAAACACACAAACAACACACCCAAACATACACACAAACACACACACACACATACACACATATATATAGTCTAAAGAAGCTCTGAGTCATTAAAAAAAAAAAAAAAATGTAAAATGCAGTTTAAATCCCCAGACAAACTAACTAAATCCAAGATATTGCAGACTTAACATTCATTGGAAAATTAATAAATGAAAAAATATAAGTAAAAAAATATATAAGTAAGAAAAAAAAATAAATGGGGGGGGGGGTTAATTATCTAAGAGTGAAACAAAAACAGGAGACCTTAAGCGTCTAATATTAACACGGGGATCATCATATATGTATATATATATATATATATATATATATATATATATATATATATATATATATATATATATGTATAGATAGGTACTTAGAATAGTGCATGTGTTATTTGTTTAGTGCTTGTTTGATGTTGTCTATGAAGATTTTTTTCTTGCGTTAGTAAATAGGGCTTTTCTATAGAGCATCATTTTAAATTCAACTTCGTGCTTTCGTGAATATGTCGAAATACAAATCATTTTCTGTTGTCTGATAATTGTGATATCATTATAAAGGGATAATGTTATACCTTTGTAAATTCCACATTTACAATAACGAAACACTCAATATTCACTTTTTCATGTTTTTTTCTTGAAAACATTTAAATCCAGGGAATCTTGTTTAATTGCTGTTTAATAACTATGGATCAAATTCAATGCAAATCTGAAATATTTCAATTATCAAATGTACACTTGAGTCCCTATTAGTCCCACTTACATCTTTTTTAAATGCTCCAAAGACACTGCAATTCGTGGAATATTTATTAATTGATGTCTAATACCTATGATTAAAATTTCACAAATATATGAGATATCTGAATTTTCACGAAGGTCTTCACGCATCGCAACTGTGTTTCCAAATTCATAATGATCGGTACAATAGTTTAGGTGTGAATCCTGTACATATAAATATATAAACGTATAGACATACTTAACTTTATATAAATAGTGATCAGAGCCTGAACACAGAATTTTAAGTTGCGAGTTATTTAAGTTTACTCGGGATTCTAATTCCAGCAAACTATGTAGAATACAGCGAAAAAGTACCTTAATATTGCAATTGTAACTGAATCAGTGAAATGTTAGAAAATAAGAGGAAACAATAAATACGGGTCGGCTGAGGAAGGATGTTAAAGGATAATTTTCACACTGAGTTCATCAAAGTGGAGAACCACTCTTAAATATTGTTTTGAAATTGTTCAACTGGTAATGTACCACAAGCGTTGAAAAATGCACTGATCTTTGTACTGCATAAGAATAACAGTCGCCTGGGTTTAGGAAATTAAGCCTTTGTAGTCATTTTTACAACTTGTTTGTCACAGTACTGGAAGAGCATATATAACAGCGATCTTCATGCATCATTCCCAACTTCTTAAGCAACCAGAGAGTAATATTATAGAGCAAATTATCGCCCTAGAGCAGATCATAGAGAAGTCCATAGAATTCAATAATTCTGTGTTCATTGCCTTAATTGATTTTACTAAAGTGTTTGATAGCATTAAGCTTCCATCACTTTGGAAACTTTTGGAAGAAACAAATCTGAATAAACAGTATATACACTTCTTGAAAATGACTTATGCTAATTCGACTGCTGCAATTAAAACTGGTATAGGCACATCACGCCGAATCCGAATCCACAAGGATGGTGTTCTTTCAGCGCTTCTATTTTGCATCATTAAGGCATCAGCTATTTGGGAAACAGAACAACAATGTAGTTCTAGATTTTAAATATGTGGCCATCTTTTGGTCTAATCTGAGCTATGCGGATGACATAGCTGCAACCAGTAACTCCAGCTCTGATTTTTCAGTTATTTCTGCATAATCTTGTGAAGCACCCGAAGGAAGTCGGTCTTTCTATTTACACGCTCAAGACTAAATAAATGACTACTGATAAAAAACAAACTCTTCTTAACATCAACATCAACGGCCAACAAATCAGAGTTTGTTTAACTTGGGCACAAGCTGTCTTAATCGAATGACAGGGAAAGAGCATTAAATCACAGAATCAGCTTAGGGCTGGCCGCCTTCACAAGAAACAAAACCGCTCTAACTTCTAAACGCATACCATACAAAATTAAAGCGAAAATCCATAGCACACATGTACTCTCATAGATATTTGAATGTGTCAACTGGACATTAACATTACATCAGAAAGTAGAAGCTTTCTAAAGCCATATCATACGCTTCATTACTGATGATAAACTATCTGATCACATCAGTATCACAGAGTAGCGAAAACTCACTGGTGCCCCATCAATATCCTCTGTCAACAAATTTAAAGTCTACAGATTGTTTGGTCAGGTTAAGCGTTTCAGTGCAAGGCTTTGCAAAATATGTGTTGAAGGCATAATACAAGGAAGCCGGTCGAAAAGGTGACAAAAGAAAATACGGAGAGACAACGTTTGTGAATAGATGAACATGAACATAAACCAAGCGAACACCTTGGTCCAAGATCGTAAGGCTTGAAGGACACTCAGCCATGTTAATACTTATTCTGAAGCTAGCGGAGAAAACGTTTAATCTACAACAGGAAGAAAACAAAACTACAGAAAGAGCACCACATCACAAACAAAGGAACAGAAAATGCAAGAAACATCGCTTTATGATCCTCCCCCCCCCCAAATAAATTACACCGGCCTCAGCTGACACGACACAAAAATGAACCAATGAACAGAAATAGCAAGAAACCCCATAAGCTCCCCCGCTCCTCACCCCCCAAAATAATAAAAAGTTAAAAAAATATTTAAAAAAAATAAAAATAAAATAAAAAATAAAATAAAATAGTACCATCCTAGGCTGACACCACACAAAATATTTGCATAGGGTCAATGAGAATGAGAAGACCGAGGAGAGACAGCACAAACCAGACCTCCACTGGAAGTGCAGAGAGTGCTGGGACCTTGAGGAGGTTTATTGCCACCCAAATAATAATAATAATAATAATAATAATAATAATAATAATAATAATAATAATAATAGGAATTACTGAGATCATACACATGACAGCAATGATGAAAAATCGGCAATCTTAAGGAAACTTCTCAAAATTAACTCGCATAATTAACGAACGGTAACCAGTCACATAGAAGTTACAATAAGAAGAAAACAAAACCACAGGAAAAACACCACAACATGAAACCAAGGAACAGAAACTGCAAGAAATTTCATAAATTGCCCCCTCCCCCTCCAATAGTGATTGCACCAGCCTCGGCTGATTCCACACAAAACAGCCGGATCAAGCAGGATAAGAAGACCGAGGAGGGACAGCACAAACCAGACCTCCACTGGAAGAGTGCGAAGTGTACTGGGACTATGAGAAAGCATATTGCCACCCAAATCCCAGAGGCGACCAATGGACCTTACCAGCGAGAAATCAATGGTAAACGGCTGTTACGATACTGCAAGGTTATTTGCGGTGGCTATCAAAAAGAGGTGGAAAATACTGGAAATCTGGGGAGACTTGTTGTCACTCAGACTTCAGGGAATACCACCGGTTGTCGGTGAGCAATCACTGATGATCTGTATGAGAACTCTTAGTGAGTTCAAATAATAATAATAATAATAATAATAATAATAATATTTATTATGCTTTTAAAATATTTTTTTCATATTTATCTTAGTTCATTTCAACGACTTACATCATTATCGATAAGTCACATTCGGTCAATTGCATAAGAATGGAATGTTTTTCTGAATTAGTAATGTTTATATGATGTTAAATTTAGAACTCTAGTTTACACTATTAAGCTACAACTCAAACCTTTGTAAGAAATTCATAATATATATATATATATATATATATATATATATATATATATATATATCCTCCTTGCACTGATGAGAGCGAAAGCACGAAACGCTAGCATATGTAGGTAAAAAATAATTTAATAATATTTATTCAAAATTAATATTATCATAAGCCCCTTTAATTAGATTAAATTGATCCCTGTCCAGGGAAGTTAAAAATAGACTGAGACGTAGCTATAAGGCATATTCCGACAACGTTCGTAGAATCTCTAGTCAGTCTTTCTTGATATGCCGCCCTTCGCATAAATAGAACTTAAATTCCCTTCGAAGTGTAGGTTGACTCTGCGGCAGGGAGTCGAACCGTGCGACCGTCCGAGATTATCATCCCTGCATTGATGAGAGCGAAAGCTCAAAACGCTAGCGTATGTAGGTAAAAATAATTTAATATTATTTATTTAAAATCAATATATATATATATTATTACGTGCTTCTAAATGTCTATACAATTTTTGTAAAAATATAGATATTACTTCATACTGATGAGTTGTTTGAATACTGAAGTTAACATAAGCTCAATAATTATTAGATTATGCCAACTAGAGCTTTCATATATTAATAAAGTACAATTCTATATATCCAGAAAATGTTAATACAAATTTCAAACATTCAAATACAAATTTTGGAAATTAATTTAAATAATACGCCCGCTATAAGTACGCACCTTTCCGATAATAGACTTTTATACATTATCAAAATTATATTTTCGTAACATTCCCATTAGATACAAAATTTCCTTTTCAACATAAACTTTTTCATCGAAGTTTCAGTGTATATGAGAAGAGTACATGAATATTCCAGAAATTATCAAAAATATCTTTTAGTCAAGAGGATAGAGCAGTAGTTCTAAATTACTTATTCTTAATAAAAATGATAATATATATATATATATATATATATATATATATATATATATATATATATATAGTGTTATAATGAAATACATTCTAGGAGGAAATCCGGGTATGAAAGCTCAATGTAATAAACAGAGCAAGAATAACATAATATATAGTAACACGAAATTACATAATCATCGATGCAATAATTTATTTCAACCTTGTGGTATGGTCAAGCATCCAAGTGAGATGATTACATTTTTTAAAATGAGAAAAGAGAAATTCACACTCGACAATTCAAATATAAGAAGAGAGAGAGAGAGAGTGACAACATATCTAATACATATTTAGAGAGAGGGGGAAATTTGAAGCATATTTAATCTATAATTTTATAGGGGGGATTACATGATTTATGACGGAGAGGGAGGAAAAGCCCTATGTATAAAGAGAAATTGGGAAATTGTAAAATGGCAGGGAGGGTATTCAATGTCTCTCAAGAAATCAGGTCAGCGTGTCAAGAATCACCAACCCATAATATATATATATATATATATATATATATATATATATATATATATACTGAAAAATATTTTAGTATACCTTTAATTTTTTCATACGTCAGATTTTAACGTTTGATGCTGGATCAATTCCCATTCATAGTTATTTGGCTTTTTTCCAATTTGATTTAATTTTTACTTATATATTTATATCTAAAATAACTGACGAAACAACTTGATTTTCTACTACTATGATTACTTGAGAAATTTTATTGTTTTGTGCCAAGAACTGCAAAAACAATAATTGAACTGGTAACACAGCAAAACAAAACAGTTAAAAAGATAGATGGAGAGAGAAAGAGAGAGAGAAAGAGAGAGAGAGAGAGAGAGAGGGGTAGAGAGAGAGAGAAGAGAGAGAGAGAGAGAGAGGGGGGGGGGGGAGAGTCTCCCCATGAAAATATATGAATCAGCTTTATATGACACTAGCTATACATACCTGGCATTATCCGGGATTCAATGAATTCATTTTAGTTTATAAGTTTTATTTGTTTGGCCATTGCGTTTTATACACAGAAAAAATCAAATTTTGTTATAAGGGAGACGACTGTCTGTCTGTCTTCTATTAAAACTTGCTCAATTTCATTTTTCGCTGATTACATGAAGAAGTCTCATAACATAGATTGTCTGGTCCGGATATTGGCTAGTCAGAAACAATTTAATTTTTCGTTGATTAGATGAAAATATTTACCGGGTCAGATTATTGCCTGGTTTAAAACAAAATTTGATTTGTCAGTTTAAATTCTATTTGGGACTGACTTGGAAAATCCAGCCAGATAACTTTATATGTAAGATGTTCATATGATATGCATTTGTCCTCAAATGTTCTTCTCTTAAACGTTACAGAATTGTTTATTTTAATTGTTATAAAAGAAATAAAATTGCCTTGGCGTCAGATAGTGCGACTCATCTGTTGCGATCAAAGAAATCTGGATAGAATATAATCTAGCAGAGACTCTGTCTCGGCGGAATAAACGCAGTAGAAAAGTGAAAAAACATGGAAACGTTTCATTAGAAATAAACGAACCATTAATGACTTCTTTTCCTTAAATAAATAACACATATTGTTTATACTAGTTTTATGGGAAATTAAAAATTAAGACGGAAAATACTTGTTATTTTACTGACGCTACAGATAAAAAACAGCGTAAATCGCTAACAGAGAGTTGATTTAGTTTTTTTACAGAGTCACGTTTTGTCTAAATATAATCATCTCATACAAATAATATTCCATTAATAGTAAATAATAAATTCACAACAAATAACGCGGCTGCCATGACCGGAAATCGAAAAAGAAACCTCGAAATGTTTTACCAACTGACCTATTTGTACTTTCTCATGAATAAGGTTTGAAACCTTAACAAAATAATCATAGCTTTAAGTGTGCCATCATCATAGATTTATGTCTTATGTCATGTTTCAAAACACGAATTAAATATAACAATAATAAAAGGAGATGAATGGGTAAACATTATCGATAGCGTTAGAAATTATTTTAATAGTTAAAAACGTATTTTTCTTTAACTACGGATTTATGTTAAAAACAATTTAATATTTATATATACTAGCAAAAATATGCGACCGAAAGTAACATATTGTTGCTAGTTAAGTAAATTTAGAAAAATGATATAAAAGAACTTTATAGTGTAAGGTTTAGTGAAAAGAATCACACAACTTTATCCAAGATATACAATGAAATCAGTCTATTTCTCGAAGTTTGTCATCGATAGTTTTGAACCCCATAAAATAAATATTTTATTCTGTGGAGTTTAATATATAAAAAGAATTCAGTCTGTTTCCCGAAGTTGGTCATTAATAGTGCTTAATCTTATATTTGAATCTGACAAGGAAATTTCTTTTTTCCTTCCTTATATCATGTTCTTCAGAACAAAATAATGTATTTCGCTTTAATTTCTTTTAAAAATACTTATTCCAGGTAGAAATATATAGTAACATTATATCTTGATTTTAATTGTTGTAAGGGAACATAAGAGTGGTGCATAATTATTTTTTCGAGGAATTAATTTTACTCGTCCTGGGACAGGTATTCGTCTAGTTATATATATATATATATATATATATATATATATATATATATATAGAGAGAGAGAGAGAGAGAGAGAGAGCGAGAGATAGATAGATAGATAGATAAATAGATAGATAGATAGAGAGAGTGAGAGTGAGAGTGAGAGATAGATAGATAGATAGATAGAGATAGAGGTAGAGAGAGAGAGATGGATAGAGATAGAGATTAGATAGATAGATAGATAGATAGATAGATAGAGAGAGAGAGAGAGAGAGAGAGAGAGAGTAGAGGGTAGTGCGGTTTCAACGAGAGAAAAGTGTATATTTAAAAAAGCGAGGCTACCAACATTTGTAAATTTGAAAAAAAAACTTTTTTTTATAAATTGTTTATTATTTTATTATTTTATGATTTTATATTTTCATAATGTTTTCTTCAGATATTCTTTTTATTTGAAAAAACAAAAAAAAACCAAACAAATTGTGTTGTTTTTAATAATTAGGCGTTTCTGTACATGTGTGTGTGTGTTTTAATACACACACACAATAATAAAATAATAAACATTAAATTTTTTTTTTTCAAATTTACAAATGTTGGTAGCCTCACTTCTGTAGATATATATATATATATATATATATATATATATATATATATATATATATTTATTTACTCCTATAGCTCAGAGATTGCGGAAGGGCTCTTTCTTGCACAACCTCGAACCAAACGTTACGAAAAGAGACACAGCCAACATTTCTTTTCGTTTCGTCACTATTAAAAAGGGGCGAAAGAGTATTGTGAAAGCATCGACCTTGTTTTTAATACATGACAGAGGGATTTTACCCCCGCTGTCCTGCATTGAAGCAATTCATTGACCTTGTTTTGAAAGATCGATCAGAGAGTGCGACATGCTAAAGGTCAAACTCCTCGAGGTTTTAACGTTGACAGCTGTCGGTCGAGTGCACGGACGGAGTGTGAAGACGTGGGGATAGATTGCCGTGGTTGAATTCTTCCTTTCTGTCTTTCGGTAGATTGAATTATTTCTTTCTGTGCTGATCCCGCTATGAAATGATATGAAAGCATAGTGCCTCAACAGAACCAAAGCCCAGCTTGGCGAGAAATAACATTTTGAAGAAAAAAATCATAAAAAACAAGATAAAAGTCTAAATTTTTATTCAGTATTCTATTTTCAGGGATAACTCAAATGAAGTCAACACAATTAATTTTCTAACCCGGCAGAGAATTAATGAAAAATGATCAATCCTAAAAGAGGCGAGGCGAAGCGATTTTATTTAAGCAAAAGTAACAGTTACAGCAAATATTTAATATGGAAAATAAAAAAAAACAATGCATGCAAATGTTCCTGTTTGCCTTCGAAAGGTATTGTGTGTCTAATTAGAACGTGGAACGAGGACTATGGACGAGGGACTGATCCGGACGAATGAATCTTTCGTGGTCCTACAATAGAGCTAGGACCGTGACAGAATGAGTCACGGCGATGTCTCGAATGAAATCCCGTACGGTGGCGCTCCTGGGACACGATAGTGCCACACACACACACACACACACACACACACACATATATATATATATATATATATATATATATGTGTGTGTATATCAACATCAACATGAAAATATGAAACATAATTAAATAATATAGTATTGACTGTAAAACACTGTATCTATCATAAATAATTCATTGCATACGTTTAATTGAATGCAAGTTGATACATTAACCATACTTTTTTAAAATTACGATTTTGAAGGATAAAATAGTGAGTACTTCAAAAAATCATTTTATCTATCAAATGAAGTCAACACAATTAATTTTCTGACCTGGCAGAGAATTAATGATAAATGATCAATGCTAAGAGAGGCGAGCCGAAGCGATTCCAAACTCGAAATGTATTGTGCGTCTAATTAGAACGTGGAACCAGGACTATAGACGAGGGACTCGCAGAAGAGCTGTTGCATGCATATGAAACATTGACAGAAATCAATGAACTAAACTTTGTAAGTGTAGCTTTGTAGCTTCATATATTGGCATCGACACAGGATTCCCTTCAGAGACATTGGCACAGCGTTTGCCGCGTATATTGCGGAGTGCCTTGTTCGCTAAAGAATGTCGCCGATGCGAAAAGATATTCAACTCACAATATCAAAAAGAGGAGAAAACAACCCAAAAATCTCATGGGGATTAACGATCGAAATTGGTAGGAGGAGATGACTGACCTCCAGGGCCAAGTTGCGGTGGAGATGCCTGACCCCTAAGGATAATTGAATATCCATGTATATACCAGAAGAAATGGGATGAGTCATGCAGATGATTTAGAAAGTATGCTCCAGAAATAAATAAGATAAAATAAATAACAGGACGTATACTTTTTATATCATGTTTATAATTATAAACTATCTCTAGAAGGATAAACGGTTTGCAAGATCATCTTAGTGAATCAAATTACATCTAAACTATAAAGTTATATTGTCGGATTTTCAAAGTGACACCTTTAAGCTACTAAATGAAACTGACAAGTCAGTTATTATTTGTTATTATTGTACCATGTTAATTGCAAAATAATAATGTACTGTGTCCAAAATTATTTATACCGACACAGACAACTGATAATGTGTAACATTTTTAACTAATCAGCGAAAAATAATATTCAGCAAGAGAAATAACTTATATTTTTAATTGAAGTAAATAATAAAAGTTGTCTTCCAACTTCAATTTCTGTTTTAGTTTTAAAATGTGCAGACAAATAAAAATCAAAAATTAAAATGACTTTACTGTATTTCGGGCAACGCCGAATAAGTACAGCTATATATATATATATATATATATATATATATATATATATTAATTAATTTTTTAGAACAATAACAAACATTGTTCTGATATATATATATATATATATATATATATATATATATATATATATATATAATTAATATTTATTTATAAATGTTATTAAAAGCCCCCTTTACTAAGGCCGGGCACTCTAAGTGAGTTTAATAACAAGCAGTACTACTAGCTTCATTACGAGATCCAACACAGTTCGTTGTTGTAGATCACTATTCGCTGCTCGTTGTAAAATACCCGCCGACTTACAAAAGTTAAATTCCCCCTTAATTCTAAGCTAATTTGTGGTGGCCAACGGAAAAACGATCTTGACTGCGAATCAGTGGCGACCATCGGAAATAAACTTTCTGCTCTGAAGATTGCGTAAGCATGAAACATCGATGTCTGTTAGTAATAAATAAAACAAAACAATAAATAAAATAAAATAAAAAAAACAGTTTTATTTGCATACAATTGTTTCGGCCTACCCGAATCACATATCTCGCCTTTCATTATATACATAATGTTCGAAAACCATAAATTTTTATTGAATAGGGTATTCTCAGTGATCATAAAACGTTACCCCCACTAGGTTAGAAAAACGGAAGTGCGCACATCATTCTTTTATATTTTATTTTTTTGTTTCTCTATATAGTATTTTATATGATATTTTTACATATATTCCGATCATATTATTCAATGGAGGAGTTTACATCCAAACATACAAATTAAATTTTTTTTTAACATATTATACCCCAAACAAGGCAGACCGCCACTGTAGACGTAAGGGGTTACTGAAAATTAGGGTGTAGGTTTTGGGTGTCATCCTAAGTTGGGAGCTGTGTAGAAGAAATGTCTGTTTACATTAGTTTTAAACCTCTGCATGTCGGTACAGCCGGGGAAAAGAGCAGGGAGGGAGTTCCAGAGGCCGGCAGCATGAAGAAAGACTCTATTGAAGTAGAAGGCTCTCCAGCATCTGGGAACCTTCACAGTGAATGGATTTACCTGATTGTCGAGTTGGTCTAGTGTATTTACGTCGAGCGAGAACCAGAGCAACGAGTCCACCGGAGCACAATTCATTGAAGTATTTGTAAAACAAGAACAATTGTGGTATCTTCGTACCATGTGCGTTATCCATCCAGCTAATTGTTTGGATCGTTAGTCATCGATGAGGATTTCCAATCAAAATTCACTCAAATAAATGATGAATGTTTTTACTAACCGTTAATGTATAGGTCTTGAACTTTTTCTTTCTTCTGGGCCTTAGTTTCTTCTTTTTGACTCATTTTTTATGCATTTTCTTCGCATGCTTTCATTACCTTGTTTTATAATAATCATATATATATATATATATATATATATATATATATATATATATATATATATATATCTTTCTCTCTCTCTCTCTCTCTCTCTCTCTCTCTCTCTTAGTGCAGGAGTAGTGGTTATAGGCAGTTGCATGGGATCGAACGCATTTCATAAATTCAGGCTAGAATTACGAGACAAACGCTCAGGACCACCCACCCACACCCACACACAAACACACACACACACACACACACACACACACACACACACACACACACACACATATATATATATATATATATATATATATCAATCCCTAAACGGCTTCATTTTACGTTATTTTTGTATGAATGCTAATTTGCTGTATTTATATGTTTACAATTCTCAAGCAGACAGCAATCGAATAATATTTTCTATATAAAAACACTTGTATGACGACTGTCTGTGTGTGTTTCTCGTCGCTACGTGACTTACACATCATTATTTTTATTGACTATTAATCGATTAATTATTGAACTAAAAATCAAATAGCGTAAACTACTCAAACGAATTTTGTAAAAATCGCATTTTAAAATAATAAAATAACGAAATTACATCAACCAGAATGCATTTCAAGTAAGCTTTTTAATCTTACTAATCGGTGATAATAAATGAATTACTTCGTGACCTTTTAAAATTCAACAGTAATTTAGAAAAATTCAAACTGTCGAATATAAATTCATTTCTGTCTTAAAAAATCCTTAGTGAATCCTCATGTTAATTTGCTGTATTTAAGATCGAAATCTTCGTAACTTTTTTTATATCTACTCAATTTATGAATAGCGATTAAAACTCAATATTAATGAAGTTTTAAAAAATATTTTAAAATCTCTGAATATATCTTTGAATTTGAAACAGATATCTGTCTGTCTGTCTGTCTGTCTATCTATTTATATATATATCTCTATCTCTCACTTTCTCTTTCTCTCTCTCTCTCTCTCTCTCTCTATCTATCTCTCTCTCTCTCTCTCTATATATATATATAGCACAAAATTATATATATATGTAATGTCCACTTTTTTGTTTCACTGTATTATACTTTAATCCCCTTTTATATTTGTAAATTGTCCAGCGGTAAGTTGGTTTATGCAGGCGCTAAGTCAGAGATAATTTTGATTTAGTAAGTATCCTTATAATTTATACTTAATTTCTTTCTTTGTTTAAAATGAATCAAATGTTTTTTAGACTAGCAAAATAGACGTGATATATATATATATATATATATATATATATATATATATATACATATATATATATATATATATATATATATATATATATAGTAGGCAATGAAAATATATATGGCAATCAAGCTACACAGAGGCTCCCGTGTTTCATCCCCGGGGGAATCGTCAGGCTAAATGCATGGAGTTATTTTTGTCAGGTGTTTTTATATACATGGCTTGCTAGTTAACCAATCAGATTCTTTGTTGTTCCCTCACCCACCTCCCCCATCAATCATAAAACACATCCCGAATTCGATCGAAAGTAGGCTTATCAACAATTCTAGCAACGAAAGCGTTTTTAAAAAATCAATCAACATTTACAATACAGCTCTAAAAAAAAATGGTTACCATAATACCGAAATTAAATATAAAAAACAGGACACCAATAATTACAACAAAATTAAAAATAAAAACAAAAGAAATATAATCTACTATACCCCGCCCTATAACCAGATGCTAAAAACTAAACTAGGCAAAAAATTCCTAAATCTGATTGAAAAACACTGCTCCGTAACCAACCCTCTACATAAAATATTCAATAAAAATAATCTAAAACTATCCTACAGCTGCTGTGAAAACCTAGAAATGATAATTAAGGCACACAATAACAAAATACTAAAAGACAACAATAGAGAAGAAAAAAATAAACAAAGTGGAAAATATAACAAAAATAAAACTACGAAGAACAAAAATATAAACAATACTAATAGAAATAAACAAAACACTAATAATAACCACCCGAATAGAAAAGTTAGCAATGAAGAGAAAAGATGTAACTGCATAAATCGTAAACTTTGTCCACTACAAAATAAATGCCTAACTAAAAGTGTTGTATACCAAGCAACGATATTTGCCAACGAAAGACCAAATAACAAGAAATACTACGTGGGTATGACATCCCTAGACTTTAAGACCAGATACTATGACCATAAAAGCACATTTAAAAACAAAGAACGTCGAACTAAAACAGCACTAGCTAACCATTATTGGGAGCTCAAAGAAAATGGACACTCACCAATAATTGAATGGAAAATAGTCAGACAGGCCAGTACATGTAGAAACTTAGACGACCCGTGTAGATTATGCCTGAATGAAAAATACGAAATCCTAAATTTTAAAGATCCCCGAAACCTATTAAACTCTAGAAGTGAAATAGCAAACAGCTGTTTACACAGAAATAAATTTACCTTAGGATGATATATAATAAATAAAATAAATAAATAAAAATAAATAAATAAATAAATAAAAAACTGAATTAGTTAAAATTTAAAACCTAAAATAGAAATACAAGAAACCACGTGTTAAAATAAATTCGCCCACGGTATTGACAAAACAAAGGAAACAGGATATAGGAAAATCCTTTGTTAACAACAAATAGGAGCGTCACCAAGAATGCCTTTGTTCGAGTGAAGCCCAATGATTGGCTGGGGGAACAACAAAGAATCTGATTGGTTAACTAGCAAGCCATGTATATAAAAACACCTGACAAAAATAACTCCATGCATTTAGCCTGACGATTCCCCCCCCCCGGGGATGAAACACGGGAGCCTCTGTGTAGCTTGATTGCCATATATACTTTCATTGCTTACTACCTAGCTCTACTTACGTATCGAGCACTGTTGAAGTAAATACTGAAAACTGACACATAAAAAATGATATCTCCTTATAATATTTTATGTGGATACATAAAGTACTAATATTATATATATATATATATATATATATATATATATATATATATATATATGAAGGAAAAGAAACAATGTTTCGGACAGAAGGTAAAAATAAAAATGGAATAAAGGATAAGCAATTCAACAACTAGCAAAAACAAACTCAAAAACTCATTTTGTATAGTTCTCCGAAATATTTCAGTCGTTTATAATACGACCATTCTCAGTCAGTTGGTGAACTTTAATTGATTAAATTGTATTAAAGTTCACCAACCGATTGAGAATGGTCATATTATAGACGACTGAAATATTTCGGAGAACTATACAAAATGAGTTTCTGAGTTTATTTTTGCTAGTTGTTGAATTGCTTATCCTTTATTCCATTTCTATTTTTACATATATATATATATATATATATATATATATATATATATATATATATAATATTTATAAAATAAATATTAATTATTTGTTATCTACAGACATTGTTGGAATTTATTAAAGCCCCCCCTCACTGATTGGCTGTTGCCATGTCCCTTAAGGACCTCACGGATTGGCTGTCAGGCATTGCAACCCCTTTTCCCTTAGGTGTCACGTGAGCCAGCTCTTAAAAACCCTTGCACACGGCATCCCGGCCTATTTTTCGACGACTCTGCTCAGGTCAGCAACACATCGGCTGGTCTCCTCAGTGACAACAGCCCACGACGGCAGTCACAGAGAATGGCCTCCCGCCGATACCCGAACTCTATACAGCCTCTTTTACGACCACTCTGCCTAAGTCAGCAACACTACGGCTGATCCCCTCAGTGACAACAGCCTACGACGGCAGTCACAGAGATTGACTTCCCGCCGATACCTGAACTCTATACAGGCTCTTTTTCGAAGACCCTGCTCAAGTCAGCAACACATCGGCTGGTCCCCTCAGTGACAACAGCCCACGACGGCAGTCACAGAAATGACCTCCGACAGTTACACGAACTCTATACAGATAAGTTCACGCGAACCACGTTTTCGCAAACCCCCTATCAAATTCACCAATGCCTAACTGAACTTTTAAAACTCTGTAAACATTCTATGACTCCATCTTTCTCTTTCTTACTAAAATTGCTATGAAACTACATTCTGGTGTTTTTTGTTCCTTCTCTCAGACTTCCGTCCTATATTCGCTTTGATGATTTATCTGCATATTGTTACCCCTTTCTCATGTGGGAGAATTGAACTTTATTTTCAGGATTATTTCAACCTTAACAACATCGATGTTTCATGCTTACGCAATCTTCAGTGCATAAGTATGTATGTATATATCTCTCTCTATATATATATACATACATACATACATACATACATACATACATATATATATATATATATATATATATATATATATATATAAATGCAGCTTTATATCATAATTTGGTTAAATCTAAAAGGATATCTTTAAGTCATCTCGATGCATATATCTATGTGCTTCGGTATCTATCTATGTATCTATCTATTTATGTATGTATGTATGTATGTATATATGTATGTATGTATGTATGTATGTATGTATGTATGTATGTATCTATCTATCTATCTATCTTGATTGACTATACAGTTTTAATACGTTCAGTTTTGACGTTTGATGCTGGATGAAATCCCATTCATACTTATTTGGCCTTTGGTCAATTTGATTGATTTTTTTACTTACATATTTACATCTACAATAATAGATGAAAATAAATAAATGTCTTACCTACAAAACCACACGATATGGGTCGATAAGAAATTACCTGATTTTCTTCTTGTATGATTACTTGGAACATTTTCATTGGTTTCGACCCAAAACTACAAGAACAACATTGGTGAACTGATTATGCAGCAAAAGAGACGTGATTACATATCGGCTGAAAGAATTCTCACTGTCTCGATTGAAGAGAAAAGCGAATTCTTCTATCTATCTATCTATCTATCTATCTATCTATCTATCTATCTATCTATCTATCTATCTATATTTATATAAATATATATATATATATATTATCAATCTATGAAACCTCTTAAAATACAATTATAGCTAATTTCTACCGATTCCTTTAAAGTGCTCTGCAAGAAAACCATTCCTGTTGTTCTAATGATTATCTAAATATAACCGACGTTCTTTCCACGGCCATGACTACTAAGGTAGGGGCGGGGTTAAAGACTTTCATGTGCGTCAAATATCATCATAATTTAAGACGCCTCTATCCCCACACATTTACACATTAGAGAATATTAGGTGTCACTGACACATATACGTAATCAATATATATATATATATATATATATATATATATATATATATATATATATATATATACGCACATACGAGACATGATAATCTGCATATTCGCACACACATTTTTATCGCTCATACATACACACGCACAGACACAACGTATACTCAAACACATAAGTGTTGACGCAGCAACAAGCGAGTCCAGCTTAGTATACATACATACTCATATCATCTAAACATGGTTAAAAATATCGCAAGCATATCACCGTGCATTAAACATTTACACACACAGTGAAGGCCACATTGTAATAGTTCTGAATTAACAAGTTCTATATAAATTATTTTGGATAATTTAATTACATCAACAGAAGACATTTATCCATCTTATTTCAAATTGTATCAATATTTTTTTATTACTTGAATTCACCCCAGACAAGGCACATTGCCACTGAGACATAAGGGGCTACTATGGATTAGGGGCCAGAAATTTAAGGGGTCATCCTAAGTGAGGAATTGTGCAGCGAGATGTTTGTTCACATTACACTTAAAGTTTTACACGTCGGTAGAGTCAGGGAAACAGTGAGCATGGAGGGAGTTCCAAAGGCTGGCAGCTCGATAAAAGAAGCTATTAGAGTAGAAAGCCTTCCGGCGCCTGGAGACTTCCACAGTGAATGGATGGGGTGTAACTGATTGTGTATTTACGTCGATGGGGACACTAGAACAGCTAGTTTATCGGAGCACATTCCATTGAAGTACTTGTAAACCAAACACAGGAATGCAACGTTGCGGCGATGGGATAGGGGCTGAACCTTGGTGGATAGTGAGGGACCTATTAGATTAGCGAATTTTTTACCCTGTCTAAGAGGAATAGACTAGTGGATGATGCACCCGTTCAGATGTGACAACAATACTCCGTGCATGGGCGGATGGTGGCCTTGTTAAATATAGAATACTGGCAGGGTGAAAAGTTTTCTAGCATGGTAGAAGAGAGACATATTTCTTGCAGCAGCCTTGACAATATCTTCAATGTATTTGTTCAAATTCATGTTACCTGTGAATGTTAGGCCGAGGACTGCGAACGTTGGACTCTCAGGTAGGGTGTTATTAGCCATGGTAATCGGTGGTTGAGGTTCGGGTTTCTTCTAGTAGTTTAAAGAAAGGAGCCTAATCTTATTGCCATTAAATGTGACCACCCATTTATGTCGACATTCCACTACAGACTGGAGGTCATTTTCTAAGGATTCAGCCATTGCCTTGGATATGTGCGCGTCTGATTTACCGACATGTCGAGAGTAGAGGGAAAATGTGTTTGCAAACCCAGATAAATAAATTTAAAAAAAGACAATAAAAAAATTTGTATTTCTGTTCGCTATCTCTCTCCCTCTCCATTTCTCTGTGGTCATGGGTTTAATTGTATAAATACGAGAGGTGATATTCCCTATTATCTTTAACAAACTATTCTAACCATCTTTTTTATTGTTAGTTTTGTTACCCTTGACTGTTGATAAAGAAAGAGAGAGAGAGAGAGCGAGAGAGAAGGAGAGAGAATGAGAGAGATAGATAAAGATAGAGAGAGAGAGAAAGATAAAGAGATAAAGAGATAGAGTAAGAGAGAGAGACTCTATAAAATGAGAGCTGGCTCTCATACAAGAGAGAGTAATAGACAGAAAATTAGTAAGAGATTGGTGACTTGTTGAATGAACAAATAAAATATAATCTTTTCAAATATAAATCAATCTAAAAAATCGACGAATATTTTAGCATATATTTTATATTTATAAACCATATAAGTAAACCCTTTATAGAAACAAATGTTGATTAAGTCAGCTTTTTTATGATAATATATATTCATCTAATGAATATTATGTTGTATACCCTCTTAGCAACATTCTGTCTTTTCAAGAAAGCTGTTAGAATCTTTGAATGAATAAAATACGAGTTTGACTTTAAAGTAGATTGTACTTATTTAACTAAATGGAACTACAATTCCTTAGTTAGGATTTCCTTAGAGACTATATTCGTAGAGAGACCTAATATTTAAGTACTTACATTGAATGTGTCAGGTTCAGTTATTAACTCATACATTCACGCACTCATTCTTAAACTCAGTCATTCAGTCTCATTAAACCACTCACCCATTTACCCAGTCGCTCATTCATTCACTCATTAACATACTCATTCACTCACTCACTCTTGCTAACCCACTCACTCATTTATTCTACTCACTACCTCACTCACATATTCACTCACTCATATACCCATTTCCTCAATCATACACTCGCTTACTCATTCACTCACTAACTTTCGTTAACCCACTTACTCATTCATTCTACTCACTACCTCACTCACACATTCACTCACTCACTCACTCACTCACTCACTCACTCACTCACTCACTCACTCGCTCACTCACTCACTCACTCACTCACTCACTCACTCACTCACTCACTCACTCACTCACTCTCATTAACCCACTCAATCGTTCACTAATTCCTTCATTTAATCACTATCTCAGTCGCTCACTTATTCACTCTCTCCCTCATTCACCCATTTACCCACTCATTCACCCATTCACTCATTCAATCTCACTAAGACACTCTCTCATTTACTCACTCTCCCACTCACTCACTCACTCACTCACTCACTCACTCACCCATTTAATAACCTTCCGCGACCCATTCACTCATTTACCACTCACGCATTTATTCACTCACTCATTCACTCACTCATTAACTCACTCATTAACCCAATCACTCATTCACTCACTCGCTCATTCATTCACTCCATCATTCATTCATTCATTCATTCATTCATTCATTCATTTATTTATTCATTCATTTAAGCACTAACCGATTCTCTTATTCTTTAACTTATTTAGTCACTCATTCATTCAATCAAATGAAGGTTGCTTTGACGATAAATAATCAAATCCTCAGTGGACTGGTTTCACTCATTACCTTTGTTTATTTTTCATTATTCTTTTAATGTCTATACAAAAGGTATTTCCATAAAATATTTACCTTGACCTACGCCACAATGAGTGCAAATAGATTATGTTATGCATGTCGAAACCTGTATGCAGTCATAGGATACAGGACTAATAAATGTTAATATCATTCAGGTGTAGATATTTAGCCAGGTGTGACGATGAGGACAATAGAACACATAGCTATAATAAGGCGCCTCTTATAAGAAAACAACACACCGCAAACCATTTTGGCTAAGATAATAGCTGACTATGGACGAGGAGGTTATAGGTTAATTATTTACACTGTCTGTGCCTGTGGGTTCATACATATATGAAACCAAGGCACACATTCGTCTAGCCACTCTGAAGAGCCGTTATATGACGAAAAAAGTGTCCGTAGATGACTATCTCTCTCTCTACATATCTATACGTATATCTATCTATCTATCTATCTATCTATCTATCTATCTATCTATCTATCTATCTATCTATCTATCTATCTATCTATCTATCTATCTGTATATATATATATATATATATATATATATATATATATATATATTTATAACTGTTGGCTTTAGAGATGTGTCTGCGTTATGATTTTTACTAGTCTGTTCTAGCTTACCACTATTACATATAATAAACATTCCATATATATATATATATATATATATATATATATGGAATGTTTATTATATGGAATAGTGGATACACTACAACAGATTAGTAAAAATCATAGCACAGACACATCTCTAAAGCAAACAGTTATATATATATATATATATATATATATATATAAATTTCTTCAAAATTTGGACTCTTGTTTTGCTAAAATAGCTAGACTTTATTTATTTCCTCCCACAAGGAAAGATGTGACACAAGGTCGGGAAAGTGGGGGAAAAACAGCGCTCGAGAATTTGAGCACTCTGGCTATTGGCGGTAGGGGCGCCTCAGGCGATTAGCAATAAACTAACCCCTTCTCAAAGGGTGAGAAGGCAAAGCCTGGGAGGGTGCACCTCCTAGAACTGTACAGGACGGACAACCGATAGACCGGCGTAAATCAAGACCCGAAGGCCCGGACAATACCGGTCTATTGGGTGTGGTAAAAACCCCTAAGGCCAAGAAAATAGCTAGACTTTCACCCCAATCCGACCCTAAAGTCGACGAAGTTGGATGACTTTGCACATTCATACCCACGTACACCTATCTCTTTTCGTTAATTCCACTAGAAGAAGTAAACACTTTCACATTATTAAAGTACTCCCCCTTAATACATCCTTAGTAATCTAACACAAGAGTTCTTCTTTCCACCAAACCTATCTTGACGTCCATTCGAAAAGACGTTCTTCTCCCACCATAATAATTCTATTATTTATTCATCAAAATGTAGCTGTAGTTTGCCCTACATAGGGAGGCAAGTCAAAGATTAAATGCCGGGATCAAACAACACGTGTTAAAAATATTCTTCAGGTAAATTACTTACTGTCAGACGTTGTAAATAATACATACGGGTCTTACAATGCAATACACTTTATAAATAGTTGCATCTGTGCCATCAAAATAGGGTCTATTTATTGACATAATATATATGTATATATTTATTATTAATTGTAAGATTTTCAAGATTTAAGCGCCATGGATGTTATTTTTTAAACTCCAGAGCAGGTATAGATAAACAACAGGAAATTAGATTCCAGTAACCATGTTTATTTATATATATATATATATATATATATATATATATATATATATATATATATATATATATATATATATATATATATATATATATATATATATATATATATATAAATATATATATATATATACACATGGTGGGGCAGAGAGGGCGGACGTTTTTTTAAATATCACAAAATCGTTAATTTTTTATTAAAAACAAATGTATTCACAGATTTAAGTTCATGAAATCTTAGCATGTTTTTTCTCTTTTCAGTTGGAGCCATGGAGTCATGGACTATAAAACACCGCTTTTCGTCAAGAATAACGAGTCTATCACGCCAGTTTAGCGTGAGTTTCGTCGCCATTTCAATATCCATCGAAATCAAGCTGTTTCCACTCGCAACACTATCCTACGTTGGGTTAACGCACTTCGTACACAAGGTACATTGCTGAACAAAAGACCACCAGGGGCTAGACGATCAGTACGTACCCCTGAAAATGTGGATCGCGTCAGACAAGCCGTGCTGCGCAGTTCGACTCGTTCTGCTCGGAAACATTCTTCTGAACTAGACCTGAGTACTTTTTCGGTAAGGCATGTTTTGCATTTAGAACTGCAAATTGACCGTTGTGCAAGAGCTGAAGCCCGGGGATTACGCACAGCGAGTGACGTTCGCACAATAGATGCAGGCAATTTTTTAGCAAAATGACAACCTCATATTGTGCATGAGTGATGAAGCTCATTTTCATATCAATGGCATGGTGAATCAACAGAACTGCCGTTACTAATCCAAAACAATTGCACAAAAGACCGCTGTACAGCCCTAAAATGGCGTCATTGGTCCTTACTTTTTCGCAGAGGATAATGGGAATGCTATTACCGTGAACTCGGAGCGCTATATCGAGATGATAAACAACTTCTTTTTACCTGAGTTACGACGAAAACCTATTCCCATTCGACGTGTGTGGTTTCAACAGGATGGGGAGACAGTTCACACAGCTAGAGCATCAATGGACGTTATTCGCCCTCTTTTCCCTGGTCGCCTCATTTCTAGGTTTTGTGATATTTATTGGCCTCCTCGGTCCCCTGACTTATCCATGTGCGATTATTTCTTATGGGGTCACCTCAAGGCACGCGTATACGAGCATAAGCACCGTACACTGGAAGAACTTAAAGAAGCTATTCGCGAGGAAGTTACCCAAATTGACAGAGCGATGATTGAAAAAGTTTATGAAACCTTCCAAGAACGTCTTCAAAAATTTATCACTGATAACGGACGCCACACTTGATTTTATAAAATGCTATTTCAATACGAACTCAAATCTGTGAATAAATTTATTTTCAATAAAAAGTTAACGATTTTATGATTATTTAAACAACGTCCGCCTTCTCTGCCCCACCCTATATATATATATATATATATATATATATATATATATATATATATATAGAGAGAGAGAGAGAGAGAGAGAGAGAAAGAAGGAGAGAAAGAGTGAAAGCGTGCAGATTCAAAGGTTCTCTTGTCTGTCTTGATGTTTATGTTGTAATGGGCTTAACTATAACTTAAATTCTCCGTATCACGTAGTAATTTTATATGGCTCTGAGGATAGAGTGAAAGCATGCAGATCCAAAGGTGGCTCTGTGAACTGGGTTCACGCCTTATTAAATTATCACTTCCCTACACTGAAGATAGCAATAAGCTCGAAACGACGACGTCTGTGTGTAACTATAATGTAATATTTACTTATTAATATTATTATTATTAAGCCCCTTTAAGACAAATTAAATTGGACACTGTTAGGAGATTTTTAAAATAGACATTCACTTAGCTACAAAGCAAGACTTCGAGGAAGTTCGTTGAGTTCTTTAGTCTGTCTTGATGTTTACGCTGTAATCGGCATAAATATAACCTAAATTATCCGTATCACGTGATAATTTCTTATGGCCCTGAGTATAGAGTGAAAGCGTCACCGTATTAAATTATCACTTTCCTACACTGAAGAGAACAATAAGCTTGAAACGACGTCGTCAGTAGGTATATACAATTTAATAATTATTTATGAATATAATTATCATTAAGCCCCTTTAAGAAAATTAAAGTTGAGCACTGTTAGGAGATATTTAAAATAGACATTCACTTAGCTACAAAGCAAGACTCCGAGTAAGTTCGTTGAGTACACTGAAGCTCGAACGTCGTCTGTAGGTATTTCTAGACAATGCGTGATGGAGCATTGGTACGCGCATCGGCTACTGAGTCAAACATGACTTTTGTATCAGGGTTCGAACCGTATGATCGGCTGACATTGTCTCCTCCCATACTGACGATTGCAAGTTTGGCATGGAACACATGTGTATATGGGTTTATTTTGAAAATAATATTTATTTATGAATAATTATTTAAATCTCTCACAAGATAGAGCATGTTAAGTTAAGTTGACAACAAAGCGTCATTCTGCGTAATGCATGACTCTGGGCCCCACCTATTGAGTTCTCTCGACTGCTTGCTTGATAGCTGCCGTGTTTGCTATTTAGATGTTAATTTACTTCTCATTTCTAGACAATGCGTATATATATATATATATATATATATATATATATATATATATATAAAAGATAGGTTGCGCATCTTCTTTCTCTAGCACGAGGAGAGCTTTTTGTGACTTTTACACCATCAAGATTAGAAAAACAAAAAATAGAAAATATTATTTGAAAATGCTGTTTTACAGCGAAAGTCTCAGACATATACTTATAAAATAAATATTTTACTCATTTAATAAATATTAAAAAAATAATGTTTCTTAGATTTCTATATCCTATAAATAATATGTATGTACGTAAGCATGTGTATATTTGATGTATGTATGTATGTATTCATGCATTTATGTGTGTATGTATGTATGTATGTATTTATGCATGTATGTATGTATGTATGTGTGTGTCTGTGTCTCTGTGTGTATTCGTGTATTCTAAGCTTGCTTTTGATACAGCCATTTCTAACCTAGAAACCTATATACCAGAATTTATATTTAAAAAATCAAAGTTTTTTTTTATAAATGTGATCTTTCTGAAGATATGATACCTTCAAATGTGGGATTGTATTCTTCTATCCGGTTTAGCCATGAAAGGCAGTTGCAAGCAGAGTAATAATCTGTATAAAACGACTATTACACACTTCTCGTAAAAATCTATCTTATATGTATTCACGTGACACTGCGGTAGAAATGAGGAAATTCGAAGAGAGAAATACGAGTCAGTTGAGTTAGAGGAGAAATATGAAAGAAGAAGAAGAAGAAGAAGAAGAAGAAGAAGAAGAAGAAGAAGAAGAAGAAAAAGAAGAAGAAGAAGAACAAGAAAGGGGGAGATAGGTACAAGGAGGAAGGGAGAAACAAGAAAAGAGAAAAGAAGAAGAAAAAGAACGGATGACGAAGAGAATAAGTTGATATGAAAAAAAGAAGATAAGAAAAAGGAAAGAAAAAGATAAACAAAGTAGGATAAATTAAGAAGATAAAGAAGGGAAGAAAGAAAGGAGAGAGAAGAAAAGAGAAAAATAGAGGAAATAAAAGTAGAAAGAAGTACAGAAGAAAATGAAGAGTACAAGTAAAAGAAAAGAAAGGGAAGAGGAGAAGGTTAAATTAGAAGAAAAGAACAAAGAAAAGAAAAAAGAAAAAGAAAAACGCGATAAGACAAACCGGGCTTGTCAAAATGGCGGGTAATTGTTCACAAAAAGTAACAATCGATAAAAATAGGGGAAAGAGAGTTGTTCAACACCAAACGCAATAAGCAACAACGGGTGAGTAGTATTAATGGGGAAGAGGTGAGGGTGACAGTCTTACAGTCGAAACAACTTGTCCCGTTTAGGGGGCGAGGTGAAGGGTTCAGATTAAAAGTACAGGTCAGAGTAATGTTGCAGGGAGGGGAGGGAGCAGAATATTTCCTCTTAAAAGTGCGACTATAACCAGATTTATTGAAAAACAACAATTATATATTTTCCTTGTAAAGATCTTTGCATCATCAGGATTTTTTCTTCTCTTCTTTGGCTCCTCACTCTCCCTCCTCCTCGTTTTCTTTTTTCACTATACTTTCAACTTTCTTTTTGGCTCCCTTTCTTCTTCTTCTTCTTCTTCTTCTTCTTCTTCTTCTTCTTCTTCTTCTTCTTCTTCTTCTTCTTCTTCTTCTTCTCTTCGTTGTTATTTTTGTTGTCTTTCTTTTCTTGTTGTCATTATTGTTCTCTTTTTTGTTGTTATTGGTTTTGATTATTGTTGTTTTTATGATTGTTTTGTTTTTGTTGTTGTTTGGTTTCATCATCATCATCATCATCATCATCATCATCATCATCATCATCATCATCATCATCATCATCATCATCATCATCATCATCATCATCATCATCATCATCATCATTTTCTTCTTGTTTTTCATGCCTTTCATTTCCTAATTCCGTCCCCGGTTTGTGTTTCTTCTATATGTGTTCAAAATGAAATTTACAGTGCAGTACATCATCAACATCTTTTTGTCTAGCTTACTTTATTTTCGTATCATGTGGTTTAGCTTTTGGTCTCTTTGTCCATAACGTCTACATTTTCTGTTTTCGTGGATCTTGTCTATATTTACGGTTATGTAGCGTCTAATAGCATTTTGTCCGGCGATTAGCAGATATCCTTTTTCTCTTTTCACATGTCTTTTTCGCGACTATATCTTTTCGTGTTATATGTATTTGGTTCGTCTCATCAATAGTCAATTTAGTTTCTTCTCTTTCCACTCTTTGTTTTCTCACGCCCCCCCTCCCACGTTTCACTGTTCTCTATAGTGTTTGCCTTATTGCTGTCTTTGGCGGTGGTAATCAACTTCTCTCTATCTTATCCTATGTATTTATCTAGTCGTTTAACTACCCTGTCTATGCAATACTTACGATGTGACGGTGGTTAAGTAGTTAACAACGCGGACTGAATACCTGGGTGTGGCGGGTTCGAACACAGTTCGTTCTACGAAAAACACTTTCATCAAAACCTACACCGTACCTTCTGTCTAACCTCCTTCCTTTTTATATGAAGTTGGTCTTAATTATCGTGTCGTATCTTGTGAATAGTCATTTGTTTTCTGGTTTTTAATCAATGTTATTGATTTCTTTTCTCGTTTAGTTTCGGAACGTCCTGAATAACTTACATTTCTGCCTTGCGAGTAGTCCGTATTTTTCCATTTCTATATCCTGATTGAAGATTCTAGACCCTTTTTTCTTGTCATTTCAGAGGCCATCCACACACACACACTTTAAAATCACAGTGTGTATGTGTGTGTATATATGTGTGTGTGTGCATGTGCATGTGCTCGTAGCATGCGCCTGGTTTTATTATTCAGCACTTTTTTCTAATTAAATTTTAAAGTGTATTTACCTACAGACAATGTTGTTTTGGATATACATCCTCATCAGTGCAGGTTTCAGGCGGTCAGACGAGTTCGAACGCTGTTGGTAGATTCAGAAGAGGATCACGATCCTACGCTCCAATCCATTAGGTCAACGGAAATCGCCACATACATTTCTGAAATTAAGATACATTTAAAGCCAACGGCAGGGCCCAATCGTTCCGAGATCGAAGAGTGCTTAAACACGCGGGCGTATAAGGCTTTGCTTCCATAGCTTAACGACCTCAGATTTTTATAATTTCAGACAGTGCTCGACAATTAAGATTTATTTATCTTAAAGGGGCCATTAATCAAGCACATTACAAAAAATAACATTACATACAAAGCTAGAAAGAATATTTTAAAATGTTTAACGTTAATGTATTTTATCCTATGATGCTAATTCTGATGAGCCGAGATATAAATTTTAAAGCGTTTTCCTGGAACTACACCAGTTTGTTGTTGACGTTTAACATACGGCGTTCTCGGCTGTTTTTTGAAATTCTCTTTTTTCTATCTAGAATTTTGTTCAGTATTTTGTCATCTGACGATCATTCGACGAAGAATCGAAAGTATTCGTGATACATGTGGAACATTTATTATTCGTTTTGATTTTGTAAACTGAAAGATTATTAAGATAATCGAAAAAATAAAAAAGGTATAATCAAGCGTTAGAATTCCATTGAGTTTAACAATGTTCACTTACACATATATATATATATATGTATATATATATGTATATATATATATATACATATATATACATATATATATATATATATATATACATATATATATACATATATATATATATATATGTATATATATATATATACATATATATATATACATATATATATACATATATATATATATATATGTATATATATATATATACATATATATATATATATATATGTATATATATATATATATATACATATATATATATATATATATATATATATATATATATATATATATATATATATATATATATAACGTGGTTTATTTCTTACCTTGTCTCTATAAATCCGCATCCTGCGTTACATTTATTTCTTTATTTTCGTAAACAAGACCATCGTTATTAAGAATAGGAGTGAAGATAAAGGTATTTGCTGGAAAATGCTACTTATCTCCGATAGATGTCGTCTTCCAGTCTCCATTTTCCATTGCTTTTTAAATTAACGTTATAATTTTGTCTTCTTCTTCTTCTTCTTCTTCTTCTTCTTCTCACTACTATCATCATTATCATTATTATCATTATTATCATTATTATCATGAGCTTCATCAATATCATCATCTTCATCATAAACTCACTAGGAGATCTCACACAGGTCATTATCAGTCTCACTGAAAAGTAACCGGTTGTGTTCCCTGGAGTCTGAGTTACACAAATCTCCCGAGATGTTCAAGTAATCTCCACCTCTTTCAATCACGATTGTTAAAGATTTTGCGTTATCGCAACAACCACTTACTCGCTGGCAACGACCATTGGTCTCCTTTGGGATTTGGGTGGCAATAAGTTTCCCCAATATGCCAATACTATTCGCACCTTTTCAGTAGAGGTCTTGTTAGTGATCTTCCTCCTCGGTCTTTCCATCCCCCTTGACCCTTCACGACTATTTTGTTCGGTATCAGCCGAAGCTAGTGCCATCACATTGTATTTGTTAAGGAGTGGGTGGACGTAGATTTCCTGCATATTCAATTCCGTCGGAATCACTTGTTGTTCCTTCCATGTTTTTTATTTTATTTCTGTTGCAACTTCCATGTGTCTTTTTGGCTAGGACCAAAGTGTAGTATCTGTTCTGATGCTACTCTTAATAGTAAATATGGAACTTCAATGCGTCTGGTTAGAGTTCGTAGTTTATGTTGATTGCTTTGCACATTTTAAGATTTTCCGTAAGATTTCAGCTGTTTTCATCATTGTCGTTCATTGTTTAGTCTCAGTCTTCTCTTAGATTTGAATTTCTCCTAATCTTTTTCCCAGTTTTTTCGGGGCTATTATTTGTTCTTCTACGATTATTGGTATTATATTGACTTTTTCATATTCCATATTCCTTTATATTCACGTATATTTGCTTCGTTTTTTCGTCTCCTTAATCTTTACCCAGTGGTCTGCTATGACGGCAAAATCTACAATTTGGAATGTTCTTATATCTTGTTAACTATTATAACATCAAATCTCCCTGCTTGAATGAGTTTATCTGTTTGCACCTTCATGTCTCAGGGGCTTTTTTTTGATTTTCTTTTTCCAGTACTGCCTTATTTGTCTCTGTATAATGTGTCTTCGTGTTCAAACTGAAGTTATTTGCATAGTTCCCGGTGTACTGCTTTTCACACGCAGCCGTATCTGTTTTTGTATTCTGTTGGGGTTGGTTTGCTGCATTCACTTATTATGTGATTTACTGTTTCGTCTCTTTGTTCACAGAGTCCACATTCACTGTTTTTCTGCGTTTTATATATTTAAACTTTGATGTAGTCAGTTCTAATCGTATTGTTCTGTGAAACTGTCAGTAGTGATTCCGTTTCTCTATTCAAATGTCATTTCCTTAATCATGTCCAGGTGTTTTCGTGAGTCTCTTCCCTTGTCATTCTTATGAATCGTCCTTGTAGCTATTTCTCTTCGAACTTTTATTTTCTCGTCTTTTTGTTTCACGCTTTGCTGCTTTCTTGTATTGTTCATTTAGGCGGTGTCTCTTGCTGCGGTGATCAGAGTAATGTATTTTTCCATTCATTTTTGTGTGTTTTCCACACAGTCTTCTATACTTACCAGTCCTCTTCCCTTTCTGTCTTTTTCACGTAGAATAGGTCGTTAATATTATTTCTGTTGTTGTTCTTGTTACAATCGTCACCGTCGTTGTTGTTGTTAGTATTTACCAACGACACTACTCAGATAGGAGAAGACCAACGTACGATTTAATTGCTTACCTCTTCATCATTACCCACATTTGTAAAGCATCAGAAGAAACGAGATCAGGTGTAAAGTTGTTATTGTTGTTCTTGTTGCTTTACTATTGATTTTACCACCGATTTCATTTCCCTTCCATCAACTGAACTGATTTAAATAAATAAAGAATACGCGTATTTCTCAACATTTTTTACCAAGTCACAAAAATATTCTACGTTTACTGCAGAAAACAATTCGAGGTGATCACTTATAATTTGTAAGATTCAACCAATGTTAAAACAAATATCGGACTGACCAAGAAGAATAGAACCTATAAAAATAAGTTGTAAAGATAATTCAAATAATAGTGTGTGACCATTGCTGCATCACGGGCTCACTCGTTCGTGAACACGCTTACGAACATTTAGCAGAAAGACAATTGTATAACTGACAAGCTGGTGCATCAACCATTAGCCCCCCCTTCTTCTTGGACAAGGTACACAAATAATTTTTACCCTAATAGGTCTGGCTCCAAACTCTTGCTACATCGTTGCAGAGTTGCATCCGTTGTGCTTGTTTTACAAGTACTTCCACAGGATTGCACTTGTACCCCCTGAACAAAAATCCCCCCGATCTACTGACTAGCAGAAAAACCAAACCCCTTCACTGTAGAAGTCCCTTTATGCTTAGAGATTTTCTACTCTAATAGCTTCTTTCCTCTGACTGCTTGCCTTTGAAATTCTCTTCCTGCTCCTCGTTTCCCCGACAGTACCCATATGCAGAAATTGAAATATTATATGAACAAACATTTTGATGCCCAACTCCCCACCTAAGTTGCCCCCTATAAATCTTACCCCTATCATAGTAGCCCCTTACGCTTCAGTGTCAATATACCTTGTTTGGACGAACGAAAGTCAAAACAATATGCTGCGTTCTATGTTGGTCACAGCCACAAATTATAATACTGTCTCCGGTGTTCCCTTGTCATCAGATATTTTGATATAGTTAACTCTGTTGATTTATGGTCTGTACTGCGAAAGACGCGAGTAATTTGGCTTACGTAACCAACATTAAGGGAAATAAATAATATGAGTGACATGAATAATTTATGTATGAACGAGTCACGGCTTATCAATAACAAATGGCCACTCGAGGATAAGGGTTAATGAGTATAGAAAAGTTTTTAGATTAATGTATCATCTTTACAACCGAATGTGTCCGTCCGTTGGCTACACTTAAGATGGAAATATATTGATATATATATATATATATATATATATATATATATATATATATATATATATATATATATGGTTCTTGGGTGTAGTGTTTGGATAGTATTATTATTATTATTATTATTATTAATGTTATTTGATATGCAAATTACCATATCACACGGTAATCTTAAGGGTAATATATTATTATTATTATTATTATTATTATTATTATTATTATTATTATTATTTATTTATGTGTATATTAGTGAAATTTAAGCTGAATTATTTCTACACTTGATTATTTGGGAAATGGTCGTTTGATCAGTACCATTGGAGAGCCATGAATATTATAACTGTCCTGTTTTTAAATCTCCAAAACAGTTACATGGTCAACAGCTGATGATCCCCGTTTAATATTTCACGCTTAAATTAAGGTCCCCTGTTTTTTTTACTGTTAGATACTTGTTTATTTATGAATTTTCCAACGAATGCTAAGTCTGCGATATCTTGGATTTAGTTACTTTCTCTGGGAATTTAAACTGCATTTTCCTTTTTTTTTATTTTACTTTTGTTTAAAATGACTATAAGCTTCTTTAGACTATATATATATATATATATATATATATATATATATATATATATATATATATATATATATATATATATATATAATAAAATAAAGTAACACGGAATCACATAGTCACCGGTGGAATACTTTATTTCAACCTTCTGGCATTGTCAAGCATCTAAGTGAGGTGACTACATTTTTGAAAATGAGAAAAGAAAAATTCACACTCACCAATTCAATATACCTATAGATAGAGCGACAACATATCTAATACATATTTAGAGAGAGGGGAAATGAGTTATTTACGACGTAAATTTAGGAGGAGGAGATTGGAAACATATTCAATATATAATTTTAGAGAGGGGAGGTTGCACGATTTATAAGAGAAAGCAATACAGAGACGGGGAAGAGAGCAATATATATATATAGAGAGAGAGAGGGGTAATGTATTGGAGGCAGGGAAGGTAGTCAAAGTATCTCGGTTGGTTGTTGTGTACCTAGACAGGGCTACTTTGACTACCTTGTTTTTTTATTGATTTAAATAGTGCTAACCCGTTTTGATCGTAATATAGGAGTGATAAATGATGTATAAAATTCTCCGGGGAAGACAATGTAAGTGACCCCTAATCTTTACGTTACTATCTATGTGCTGAATATCTACGTGGCCCCACTTTTAAGTTACCCATGAGGGCAGAAAACCTATAAAACTTCAAATACGTATATCCGATTTTTATTATGAGTATTATTTTAGCGGTCGACTTGACAAATGTTTTAATTGTTTCGTTAGGAATGAATCATACTGAAAACATTCGAGTGTGCGGTTTCGATTCTACCCACGAATTAAAAAAAATGAAATGAAAGAATCAGTTTTCCTTTATTTTAAATATAATAAAATGTAAGTGAAAAATCTTTCATATTTCATCGGTCTGTCTGTCTGTCTGCCTGCATCTCTCTTTCTCTCTCTCGTTTTATCGCTTCCTATACATATAGATCCATGTATATTAGGTACGTACAAAATCAATGGCCGATTCACAAAATGAAAAAACATTTTGACCCCCCCTTCACTTAAAAATACACTAAAATTCAGGAAATCAACCAATTTTAATGACATTTTCAATATTTATTAATCAACAATCACGGAATATAATGAAACCATTGTTTTTTAAAATCTTAGTGAAAATGTATTATTTTTTAAAAAGAAAATACACCTTTACTAAAGTTATATTTTTATATATTAATTTTAAAAAATGCATGCTTTTTAAAATATTGTTTATGTAAATAAAGCATCGTAGATGTTAACAATTAAATTTTTTTTCAAAATATTTCGTATATATTACGAAAAAGACCAGTAAATACCGTGTTAATAAAATCACTATAACTCGAAGAAAAATTAATTTTTGTAATTAGCGATATTATTATTGAATAAAGCATTGTTTAATCAATATTTTCACCCAAAAAATAATATAATTGAAAATAATATTTCATGTGATTTTAATGAATAAAGTTTCTGGGAAAATAAAAAATGCGACATAATTATATTTCCCTTTCATACATAAACGTGTTATCATCAGCGCAAGAATTTCTTGTTTATAATCTTGAAAATAAACCAAAAATTTACATATTTGTGACCCAGGAAATTAACGAAAAAAAGAATTTTAAAAATTGAATAATTTCTACTAACGATCGATTCGCAAGGCTATGGAAGGCACGCTATGTAATAAACAGGCGCAATTCGACCTCCCACTACTCCCCATGAAATGTTATTTTCCAGAGATTCATCGATTTCGTTAATTTCACAATTCATTGGAAAGATAAACCGTAAGTTTTTCTTTGTTTTTTCATTAATAAATATTCTTTAAAAAGTTTAAAATTTATTAATAAATAGTTTAAATATGACATTTTCTTTAAAATTGAATTTTATTTATTTAATTATAAATAATTGTTATTAAAAAATTAAAACGTTAACAATTTGTTAATGTTTTAATTTTTTTCAATGAATATTTTAAAAAGCATTTACTTTTTCACACTGGAAATTAAATACTATTTTAGCTTAAAATAAAAAAAATACCCATTAAGTTTTATTTTAACGAATTAATGTATTTTAAAATTAAATTAATTCTATAAAAATAAATCGAGTAATGTAATTGTTCAAGTTTTTAATCAATCATCATGTAAAAATAATTGATAAAATTGAAGGAGTTCGTAACGTAAAAATAATTTTAACATTTGAAAGAAAGTTATTTCAAATTCTAAGGAAAAACATTGGTAAACAATTTCTTTAGCTTTTTTTTACAGATATGCTTAAAGAAGCACCATTATTATTTTTTAAACATTTCCATAAATTATTTTGCAAAACATTTGTTACTGCAGTTCAGGGCTTCCATATTTTCAGATTTGGTCGCCAAATTTTGTTTACACTTACAACAAAAACAACGAAAATACGCCCGGAAAATAACGTTCATTTTTTCTTTTGGATAATTCGGCAAGTTTTAGTAGAAAAATGAAGGTCAATTTTTTTTAATTCACTCTCTTAAAACTAAATTTAATAATTATCTTTGAAATAGTTCCAAAAAATTGATATTTATCTTTCGAACGAATTTAAAACGTGTTTTATTGAATGTGCAGTTTTAATCAATTTTTGACGTTTATAGCGGTTTTTGACAACATTTTAAATTCTAATTTTTTTCAAACGTAAATATACATTTGTTTCCTTTTATATATTAACATTAGGCTTTTATCTTTCAAACACAATCAAAAGTTAAACGAAAACTGCTTTAAACAGTTAAGAAAAGACACTTTTAAGAACGAGAGTCAGTGCAAGCAGCCGCCATTTTTGCACGTACCTAATGTATATATTCTATGTCTTCTATACCTTCTATCTCTTTTTCTCTCGATTTGTCTGTCTGTCTGTCTCTCTCTCCCCCTCTCTCTCTCTCTCTCTCTCTCTATATATATATATATATATATGTATATATATATATAACTCAATATATGTGTGCGATGCTTGTATGTTTACTATATAAACAAAGCTAAAGAATATACATAAAATTTAAAAGTGTATTCTAATGTAAGATTTACGAGAGAAGACAATGGAAGTGGTCCTGAATCTCTTAGTGCACCCCAAGATGAGCTATAAGGACATAACCCCTTTAACTTAAAACTTCTTATATATTATATTAGTATGAAATTTAAATAATATGCATTACATTTTCTGGAGAAAACAATACAAAGAGGTTCTGAATCACTTTGTGCTCTCCTAATCTAAGGGAGCCATGGGATCGAACCTCCTTTAAAACTAAAAAAATATCTTATTGTGATGACATTTATATCATATGCATAACATTTTCCGGGGAAGATAATGTACGTGGTCTCGAATCTCTACGTGCCCCGACCTCTAAGTTACTCATTGGGACAGAACTCCATTACAACTTCAAATACGTATATCCGATTTTTCTGATGAGTGTAATGTTAAAATTCGAAAAATGTCTGAATTGTTTAGGTAGGAAATTATCGGACTGAAAACATCGAGTGTGCGGTTTCGATGCTACTTCCCCGATTAAAAAAAACAAACTATACGAAATCAAAAATATATTTTTCCTTTTTTTATATAATAAATGTAAGTGAATAATTTTTGTATATTTAGTACGTAACACTTCACCGTCTGTTAATCTGTCTTACACTTCTCTCCCTATCTCTCCATCTCTTTATTAAGTAACTATATACGTAAATCTCTCTCTCCCTCTCACTCTCTCTCTCTCTCTCTCTCTCTCTCTCTCTCTCTCTCTCTCTCTCTCTATATATATATATATATATATATATATATATATATATATATATATAAAATAGAACACCTTTATTTGTGTGCAGGTCGTCTCTAAAAACGAAGAGATACTAGGAAATCTACCTTAACTATGAATGTATTCACATGCACAATTTGCATGTTAACATAATGAAAATAGTTCTGCGTCTTTTGCGGCCCCTTAAAGGAGCTGATTACACTTTTCTAACATATTACACAATTAAATTTATTTATTTATAAGCGTTAGGTTGAGAGAATAAACATATATCAGAATAGCTCACTGGGTAACGTATCTAACTGACCACATCAACGTTACTGTTAAAGTAAGCTCTCCTTAATATGACGTTGCATATGATGGTAACGCACATGCAAGCCGCGCAACGCCGGATAATCATGCTATAACTTCTATAATAATAATAATAATAATAATAATAATAATAATAATAATAATAATAATAATAATAATAATAATAATATAGAAATAAAGAGATTTGTCACTTTTTAGTTATGTAAGAAGAATGTCCCAAGATATTTCACATTTTATGAATTTTCGAGTGAAATTGCAGTAGAATAAATGGTGTAAGTGGTTTTGACCCAACAGGTCACGGGTAAGTTTTGAATAATTTTAAAGCTGTGTATATATTATAGTTTATGGATACAATACAATGAACGTACGTGTGTCCGATTCTCTTAAATAATCACGTATATAAATTTAATTTTCATGAGCAAAGAGAAGGAGCTTAATTATAATAATAACTGATAATAATAAAAAAAGAAAGGAACGAATAATCAAGTATTCAAATTGAAATTGATGAGCAAAGAAGAAAAGGCTTAATGTCAATAATATCTGATGATAAAAAATAGAAAGGAAATAACTTATTTCACTTTTAATATAGACACAAAATATTTCCTTATTACTATTATAAGAACAGAACGAAAGGGAGAGAGAAAGAGGGTGTCTTGTCTTTTTTCTTATCGATTAGTTTTGTCTTTTGTTTGCTTATTGAGAGAGAGAGAGAGAGAGAGAGAGAGAGAGGGGAGAGAGAGGAAGAGAGAGAGAGAGAAGGGTGTTTGTCTTCTTTTTTCTTATCGAATCAATGATTTCAAGTAAGAAACAGAAATGAAGTTGCGTAACGATAGCGAGAGGAGGAAGCCTGCTAGTTAAAGAAAAAATAAAGATTTAGCTAACGTTTTTATTTATTGGCTGCTAAAATAAGATTGAGAAATCACACGGTACATGCATCATTGATGCGCAGCTAGTTGGCTCAAATTCAGACGTAGTGTATGATTGATATTGCTTATTTGTTGCCAACTGTTTTGCTGGTCAGCTACGGTCAAGCCAGTTGAAATATTGATGTAATCAGTTGACATTTTCAATTACAACGCTAGGATTTACAATGGCGTGTTTAATTTTAGTAAGGTAACACTATTATAACGAATTTAAACCTTTTGTAAGCAATGTTAACTTTTGTCACTAATAAGTGTTAAGGGATTCGTTCAGAAGGGTAGTGTCTTTTCCTCGACTAGTCCTATTCACCCAAAACTATGTGATACGTCTCAAAGTACTTTTGGCCAGCTACAGCCTGTAGTTAGCCTCTGCGCAGTGAATGACCGTCTGTGAATGGCGACGAGTGACACCTTTCACAAGGTAACCCGATAAACGTGAATGGGTATAGTCAAACACCGCCGATCTAGAGTAGTCTAACTTTGATAAAAAAAATCCGCTTCTCTCTTACGGGTTGCTGTGGTTCCTGTGGCGATCATCGACAAATTGATGTTTCGACAGAGAGAAATTCGCAGCGCCGGCGGAGATCATGACAACCAGAACGTGCATTGCTCAAGTTAACAGAGAACCGTAATGCATCTATAGTAGGGGCGCATATGTTATACACTGTCGAAAGATTCAAATGACACTTTGTAGAAGGCACGAGTCAGGAAAATGCAAGAAAAATTATCGCTCTGATGGATTTATCACTAAATAGTTTTTGAACACCCTCTTGGCTACACACCCTCTGTTTCTGTTAAAAGAATCAATTAAACTAAAAATAAAATAAATAAACCGATATCATTTTATTGCGTCCTTAAAGTCTATCTTCATTTATCTGTGCTAAAGCTAAGACAGAATTGTGTAAAATGAATTAGACGTCTAATTTATCTCGAGTTGAAGAGAAAAGACGCTGATTCAAACTTTGCTGTTTTATTTTGTCCATGTCTGCGACCGTCTGTGATAACTGTTCCTTCCTCTACTAGTGTATTCTGCAACCTGTATGTCTGCATCTTCCTTTAAAGATCAGTATCATATTGTTGTATTTTTTGTTTGCAAATGCACCAGTCTGACACAAGCTGTAGACCCCGAACGCTGGACTTGGTACATGAATTAGATAATACAAAAAAATAATTTTTACTTGAACACATTTTTAAAAGTGAAAATTTGACCCTAAATAGGGCATTTATCGAAATAGTTGGAAATTCAAAATCTCAACCGCACAGATGATAGTAGAAGAGATCATATATTATATGAATTTTATTTGAAATTTTTCATGATAAAATATCGTGTCATTAATTTTATTTCAGAAAAAGAAATGCACTATTTTATTGGAATCCTAAAAGGCACTGACATAAATGTATGTCGATGCATTATGGTTCTCCGCTAACTCGAGTAATGTACTTCCCGGTTGTCATCTTTCTCGATGCTGACAAGTTCTCTCTGTCGAATCATCTGCATCATAGGCTACTAAACTTACCACTCTATTCACCTTAATCATTCGAGCGTGTTTAAATAAATTTCTGATTATTCTCATCATCTAACAATAAATGTTACTTTTAGACCGTGATCACAGACTCTCACAATAACACACTCCATACAGATGGTAGCAAACTCTTTTCCCTCTAATATTTTTTCTTACTAACACCCTCCATTTCATCACCGGGAAATATATACAACGCACGCTTACGAAAAACGTAACCGTAATTGTTTTCTTTTCGCCTTCCATTAATTTAATATATAATACACTACAATCTGCATAAAATAATTAGACGCTCTCTCATATTACACTGATTTTCTAGAATCTCGGATTACATATCAGATACGATGTTGACGTTAATTCTAACTATTACGCATAGCCTTCATCTCATTCTGGAATTTACGGAATACAATAAACAAACTTAACCACTTCTAATGTACATCTATTCAAAATGGTGGCTACAATCTGTTAATCGAAGCGACTTAATACATTTCCCTTCGATTGCTTGAGGTAGAATTTCATGGTTTAACTTAAGCACTAGGACAATTTTATACATAACACTTTTAAGGTTTAAAATCATTTTCTAAATACTAATAGTTTAAAACAAACTGCAGGGTCCAGTTCGAAAACATTCAATTGTTGATAACATCTCATGGAAGCACGTAATATCAGTTTTTCTACGAAGCTTCCACTAATAATTAACACACAACACAAGTACATTATTTCAAATTTGTATCATCTATACATATTGAGCATTAATCAAACCTTTGTGTTTTCAGTTTCATGTTAGGTATTCTTTTTTTTTCGTAACAAATATAGCAACTCGTGATTTTGGGGGGAATTTTTATTTTACGTAAGACATCTTCTATTTAACATACATTTTCTTTTCTTTTCCTTTTTAGATTTACCTATTCTAACCATTCATTTTCTCTCTCTCTTACCATCTCTCTATCTCCCACTCTCTCTATTCATTCGCAACAATTTTAACAACACCGTGTTTACATTTTCGAAGGCTTCAAACTTCGTAGCACGCAACAGAAACCTCGAAGCAATAAACAGATAGTACAATTTTTCTGCTCACATTCGATTAAAATTAGCATTCATCGATTTTATATTCTCAGCGTATGAAAATACTTGGATCATTCGGGTAACACTAATGACCAAAAACAACTTAAATATTACCGAAAGCAACCATAATAAACCGAAAACAAGCTAAATCTTACTAAAAATGACCTAGATAGTACCTACGACAACCTAAAACAACATTAATATTCACGCAAACAACATAAATATGATCGAAGACAATTGGAAACAACATAAATATTACAGCTGAAAAACGAAAACAATCTAACTATTACCGAAAACAAACTAAATATTGCCACATAGAACCTGACAAAAAATTAAATATTACCGAAAGAAACCTAAATAGTACCGAAAACAACTTATATATTACCGATAATACACCAAATATTACCGAAAGAAACATAAATATTACCGAAAACAACCTAAATATTACCGAATTATCAGCGTAGCAAAATTATGAAAATGAGAAAACAAAATCGTGTTTCAATTATCAACGCCTTAAAACAATGTTCCTATGTAGTAGTCACACGCTAATTGACTAATGTATACATTACATATTTTTCGAAAAATACAAAAGATTGGTCCGTATATTACCTATTTGCGTTCTCTCGGTTGCTTACAAACGTTAAATCATTCTTTCATATTTCTCCCGGACAATGCCGGACCACGAGTATTGGTAACATTTACCGATTCTAACCATCCACTCTTTACGTCTGGGAACCCCATCTCTTTATATCTCTCTTTTTATTTATTTATTACAATAAAAAAAGTATATTTTATTCGGTAAATTTTTATTTATTCACTTTTACTTTTCAAAATATTCTTAACCTTAAAGTGTAGTATCTGTTATTAATCTTTTATTTTCTTGGTCAGTGGATGAGAAATCTATTTAGACTGCGGCAATCATATTTTTTTATTACTTTTTTTCTATTTAACTATTTATCGATTTTAGAAGAAATCCTTAGACTCCGGCAATTTTAATTTTTTTCCCAGGAAATGAATTTTAAACATATCAAAACCACCATTGTATAACTCACCCCTCGTGGGGAGGAAACAAAATAAAATACACCTATTATAAAAGGGAATAATTAGTTAACAGTCGATAAATCGAAAACAAAATAACAACAACAAATGTCTTACATCAATCGCCATATATGTAAATCAAGACCAAAGTTAGAAGAAAAGTCGATTTTTAATGTTGGTAAATTCAATCTTTCACCAAAATAGGGACTCCGGATAAGGATAAAAATTGCCTCAATCTAGAAGGATTTTTCCTTCACCGACCTTGGAAAGCTTCACGCATATTCCTGAATCACATTTATTTTTAGGGGGAACAGTGGTTTTTATTTTTACGAATAACCCGCTACTTACAATCATAGGGGCAGTCACATAAAAATGGAGAAATCTATGTTGTTTTATTCAAAACGTGGATACACCTTATTTTAATCACCTAAATTACTTACAGGGTTCATTTTAACTTTTTTTTCGAATTAATACTCTAATACTTATATTTTTAAAATTTAATTCATATCTATCCCGGGCAACGCCGGGGCACGCGTACTGCAAGTATTGAATATAATATGACAGGTGAACTTTATTAGTTTATTATTTTTAGTTAAGAAATGGAGAGAAGGGAAAAAGCCCTCACTTTCCAGAGAAAGACTGATGTCTGGCCTACTTTTGACCACTCGTTAGAAATTAAAGACTAGCACATCACTAGATGCAACGTAATTTTATAGAGAAAAACTAAAGTTTGGGCCGCCCTGGTTACTCGGCGATGGTCAGATGCAATAACGTTATTTGCTGCAACGTAGCCTGATTTGTGTGGATTGGCTGGTAGATATCTATACGCTTCTATACCCCGAGAAACACCATAGAAGCGTCATTATTGAAACCAACGTTATTCATCCATTATTTTACTTTGCTAAAAAAGGCGGGTAAACAATTGACAAAGAAAATATATCTCCCCCGTTTTTTCCATCTTGACATCTCTCCGATACTGAGATTCATTGTTCGAATAAGAGAAACTTGAAAAGGTACAGCATTGTCTGTTATAATGGGGTCTCCTGTTCTGGTCGACATTCACCCTCAGCAGGTTTATCCGGCTTACTCCGAATGAGGACGTTTCTAGTGAATATCAATTTCTACAAACGGTACCTAGTCGCAGGTATAAACATTTAATGAGTCTAATAATTCGATTAGATAGTGCATATTATTTATAATGTAAAACTTCTAAATAGGTAGTAATTATTTATTAGCATTATATGAAATAATCGTGATTGTAGTTTTCAACATAGGTATGGATGAACTGAGATTGTCAGAGTGATTCGTTTATGGAAGTAGACAAGCAATAACACGATATTGTGGAGGGAAGTATCACCTCAAATATAAATGAATGATACTGCCTGTAAGTCGTAACTAACGATCAACGAAACGGGTGCGTGTTGGCGTTCAACATCCATTGTTTGACAAATAGTCTGACGAATGTCGAAAAGAAAAACCACAGGAGACAAGCGCCTGTCTTACTGACAGCGATACCCATAAAAGCAAATGTATGGTTCCGGTACGAATCTATTTTAGACGAGAACTAAGAATAAACAAAGAAGACCAAACAACAATTATATCTATGCTGTTTTCTTTGTTGACTTTACTGAAGATTTATTTTTCGCTCTCTTGTCTGAATTCAATTATTAGCTATATAAAAACAAGCACTCTTAGGGCGAAGACTTCAGCCAAAATGTCGACAATACTCTAAATGAAAAATTGATCTAATGAATCAACGGTGCTTATGCAGATGAGCGGCCACAGTAAAAAAATTATTTAAATAAAAAAAATAATATATACTTATTAAGCATTATAATCTTACTCACTGTACAAAAAAGTAGAAAAAATTATCCACTAGAACTTTAATTAAAAGTATTTTTCCATTCTGCGTATCGTAACAGCGATTCGTTCACAGAGACTTCAGTTTGTTTCTAAAAAAAGAAGATTTCGCAGGGGAGATAATCAACTTGCGAAATCATAATAAAAAACAACATGGCGTCTCTGTGAACGAATCGCTGGTACGATACGCAGAATGGAAAAATACTTGTAATTAAAGTTCTAGTGGATATTTTTTTCTACTTTTTTGCACAGTGAGTAAGAAGATAACACTGAATAAGTATATAATATTGTTTTTATAAAAATATAATTTTTAAAATTTTTTCAATGGTCCGCTAATCAGCATAAGCACCGAATCAACTGTAACATCTTTTCTCCAAGTTTTTCCACGATTTTAATCCACAGGGTATTATGCAAACATGTCACACTATTGCTGTAACCTTTACACCCCCCCCCCTCTGTAAGTACTTTACAGAATCGGGAAAACTAATGACAACAACAGAATGAAGCGGGTCAAAATGTTGTACGATAGAGATTTATACGAATTTTCTTTACAAATGAATTCTGACCTTTTTTTGTGCATTTTTAGCTTCCATATAGTGTTCACACTTGGCCTATTTCTAAGGTCACTGCAGTCTAGCACATGCGCTGATCTTCCAGTTTTTCTATACGTTATTTGACCCTAATTCAACATGTGTCTCTAAAATCCCTTGTCTATCCATACACGAACGGCCATGCCTGATTTTAATGTCCCCTCACTAATACTTTTCGATATTTATCCAGGCTTTTCTTCTCTGAACATATTTCACCTTTATATTATGGTATCCAATACACTAAGTGAAAATGTACACAATCAAGATGAGGACAACAGTCACAAACATATAAATCATTTAAAAGTGACCCGATTGTGGTTATGCCCTGGAGAAGGGAGTCTGGTACAACTCTCCGTTTTTTTTTACATAATTGCACACTATGAGGCCAGCAGATTTCCCAGCTTTGCTTTCCGTTCTTTAGATGGATTTAGCTTCTTGGTAGTGAGACGGGAATCATCTAGATAACTGGCCATTTTTATACAAGTAAGTTTTATTATATTTTATTTTGGCCAACGCATTCTCCGTGCGACCCCGAAAACACAATTATTCTCGACTTCAATAGATTGTGCTTCGATTAACTAGTTGCTCTAGTGCCCCCTCGACGCAAATACCCTAAAACAACCCGACAACCAGCAAGGCCCCATCCATTCACTGTAGAGGTCCCCAGATAATGGAGATCCTTCTACTGCAGTAGCTTATTTCCTTAAGTTGCCGGCCTCTGGAACTCCCTCCTTGCTCTCTGTTTCCCCGACTGTACCGCCATGCAGAAGTTTAAAACTAATGTAAACAGACATCTCGCTATACAGCTCCCAACTTAGGATGACACCCAAAACCTACTACCTAATTCTCTGTAGCCCCTTACGTCTACATTGACGACCTGCCTTGTTTGGGGTGAAATATCATTTTTTTAAAAATCAATAATTGGTAACTTGCCGACGTGCCTAACATTTTTAATGTTAGACAGTATCTTTTAGAACGCACATAATACAAGTTGATAACATTCGCTATAAAAGATAATATATGAAAAATATTTGAAAATGTTGAAAATTAAAAGTTGAAAATGAACCTTTTTTTTCAATAACTGAATTACTTAACTTGAACAATGATAATACTAAAACATAACTCTTATATATTTTTTAAATGAAGGCTATGTTGGATATACCCTACAGAAAGGAAGGAGTGTGTTAACGTCTCTATTTTCGAAAACCGTAAATAACCTCTAATTAATCAATACATCTGTCAACAATTTAACATAACTTCATATTGTTCCAACGTCTATTTCAATTTTGGGCTCTAGCTGACACTATGCGCATGCCCTGTCAAGTGTTTAACCCACCTCTCATGAGGGCTAATATGTACAGTTTACCCCGAAAGCAACCACCGCCAAGGGCAATTCAGCAAAAGCACAATTTGTTAGGAAAAACGGTTCTTAACTATGTTGCTTGCCCACAGCTTAGTATAAATACTAAACTCTATTAGGAAACCTGCGTCTTCTAAATAATCCAACATTCTCCGATGCTATATCGTTTTTTGTCTTATTTTAATTATAATGTTTTGTCCTTAACTCCAACTAAATTGAGTGTTTTAAAACAGTGAATTTAAATTGATTTTCCTTATTTTGTCAAGCTTTTTCTTAAAGAAAAGGCGAACAGATTGGGAATATTCATACATAAATATACATATATTTACCTACATGAGATGGGACATTTTCAGGAAGAGACATGGACACCTATATTAAGTAGATATATTGTGTGTGCTTTTTTATAGATATCAAGCGGGAGTAGAAATACCTGGTATAGTACCCAGGCACTATATCACCCACTCGGCGAAATTGACTCATAGATCGTGTCAAATAATCCATTTAGGAGAAAGAAACTCTTTATCTATCCGACATGGAAATACGTGTCTGTCAGTTCGTTTCGCATGACTAATCTGAAACGATCCTGTTGTGACAGGTTGAGGGTACAAGTTTGACAACTTGTGTGACTGTTGTTTCCAACGAGTACACGAGCCTTATTTCTGTGGTAAAATTAAGAGCGGCTGCTCTGTCAACATTATATCGGGGTAACTGTAGTGCCATGTTGCGCAACTGTAGTGCCATGTCGCACATCTACAGTGGGCTTACTCGAAGCCAGACCCCCTGGTATTTGAACAATAGTATACTTTGTTTTCCACATATAATATAACTCATTTTGTCTAAACCAACTCTAGAAAAGCAATTATGAAAGCACACAATAGCAGAACAACTATCAAACATGGCGCCCACTCGCAATCAAGTAAATCGCCTCCTCAATTTACGCTCTTCTTCACAAATATTCTGGGACTTTGAAATAACTTTCACGATGTAGAATCCTTTCTCTACGTAAAATTTTCAGATATTCTAGCACTATGTTGAACCAACATAAGCGTATTAATATCTCACTTTCTTGATATGCCAGGATACCTACCACTCTGTCGTAAAGACCCTTACAATCGTATGCAATGGCTTTGCGTCTATAGCCGTAATATTCTCCCTTAAACTCGTGAACTTAGTCTAGAATTCGAAAATCAGGCCTACATGTGCTTTCGACTAACTTTAGAATGCAGCGATTATTACTTATGTTTCCTGTATCGCTTCCGCCACGATCTAACACTGTACATAAATTGACTACTACGCTGATAGTATCGACACTTTGTTCGGATCCGAGTGCTATAAATCCATTTATTTGGTTCGATTTCTCTAGCTCCACGGACCAAGCTGCCAATCACACGCGTAGCTTCTCGAGTGATCATTCCCTTACACAAACCGATCGTAAAGACGAGCAAGCTTCACTTCTGTACTTATTCTTGACAACTATGCTCGTATTAAAGTTTTAAACAGTGAAGCCTCCCCAGCCCACCTTAAATCCAACCCCGCCATGTCCTTCATATCCATAAATAAGTGGCATCGGTAAAGGCTAAAGGCTAAGTACCCTGCGAATGACCGCACGAGAAAACCAACTATTTGAGAATAGAATTTAACGGAGAGACGGGGTATCTCTATGCACGCTGTTCGAAGACATTTTCTTTTTCTTAGGTTTTATTTAGACTGTTTTTATTTAATAATATTGTTATATACATATCGTTTGGCCAAGTAAAAGAATGGTCGGAATGCATTGTTTCAATATAGCAATAAGCATCATTGCCTGCCATTAGCATTAGTATTGAAACATTGGAAACAACCTAATTAATTAATTAATTAGCTGGCCAGAGGGCTAATTTAGGAATTACTTGAGTATGAATCAATATATAGACAATAAAACAGTATATATATATATATATATATATATATATATATATATATATATATATATTAAGAATTAAGTATATATAAATAATACGCATTAGAATTTATAGAAAAATAACATGTGAATAAAAAAAAAGAACTTAGATTCACGTCGATGGCCAGAGAAATCTTTCGGTGCCTTTTCTTGTCTGACTATTCTCGAATGACTGTACGAGAGAACCACTTATTTGAGAATCGAATTTGACGGGGAGATGGGGTATCATTATATATATATATATATATATATATATATATATATATATATATATATATGCTTGACCTAGTACTCTGATATGGACAATGAACGTTGTCCCTCTTTCTCTCTATATGGGAAATTTTGGGGAAATCTTTCGTCACTAAGCCTCTCATGACTAATTTGGGTCGCTCCTGTCTCGACATGTATGGGGTACAGGTTAAGCAGCTTTTCTGACTGCTTTTTTGGACTACAGTAGCCCTAACTGTTAGGTAGCGCTAAGAGCAGCTGCTCTACCAACAGTTATATACTATCGTGGGTAACTGTACGTGCCATGTCGCGCATGGAAAGGGGCCTTACACTTATCCTCGGTCGGCTTACCCGAGGCCACAACCCGAACGATCAAGTTTCGACTAATGTCTGGTTGTGTGAGCTTATTGGCACCTAACGAGCACCTGCTTTGACCCTCCCACTTAATCTAAAACCAAAATGACAGTACAAAGAAAAAGAAACAAACCTAAATCAGACAATAACCAAAACATCTTCGCCTTCGCCCTTCAGGCTAGCATTCACAAATATCTGGGGGCTTAGAACCAACATCAATGATGTAGAAACCTTTCTTTTAGTACACCCCACCGGATATTTTAGCACTAAGTGAAACAAACCTACAATCCTCAATCACCTCACACCATTTTAACGTGACTGAATACCTTTTATCTAGCGGAAAGACCCTGACAAACATATGCACGGGCTAGGAGTTTATGTTCGGAACATCCTTTCCTTGACTAGAGAACATAGGCTAGAATCAGACGATTAAGCTTACAGCACAGCGTTAGTTACTTATATTTCATATACCGTTCTCTTTTGACCCAGGACTGTACCCTGATTAACTTTGTCTCTGAAAGCATAGATGCAGCACTCTTATTTGACTCGAGTTTCCAAATAAATGTATTTTGGGATTTTAATGCACATCGCCGTGCCTAGCTTGGATTCTCTAGCTATACAGACGCTGCTGGTAACTCCACATATAGTTTCTCCATAGCGCACTTCCTCTAACAGACTGTCTCTTTCCCGACCAGCCTCCCTGATCGTGTGGACCAGCAAACCTCATTTCTCGGCCTCTTCTTTACCTTAATGTCCGAGGCTTCTGCGACGAATATCCATAGTCCGCTCGGGAACACTAATCACATTGTGATAATGCTTGATATCACCCTAACATCTCGTCCTAAAGCTGATGAGCCATTGCTCCAGACGAAGATATACTACAAGCGAGTTGATTGAGAATCTATCAGAGATCATATCAGAACTGTGTAGTTGCTATGACTCAGACGCAGCAAGCATTCCGACAATTCAACCGCCATAAGTAGACTACAAATAATCAGAAACTTATAACGTCAAGAAATCATTGTAAGACTGTATTAGATGAAGCAAAGCGAAGGTATACAGATTACATCCTATCTGAGAGTCCAACGTTCAACCTCCTCGGCCTAATATTAGCACGTAACATGAACTGGAACAAATACAAAGAAGACATTGCCAAGTCTGCTGCAAAGAAAGTTTCTCCCTCTACCATGCTGGAAAACTTCTCACACCTTACAGTATCCTATATCTCTACAAATCCATCACCAGCTTATACATGGAGTATTGTTGTTACATCTGGGCTGATAAATCATTTACTAGTCTCTCCCTCTTAGACAAGGTTTAAAAAGAGTGTCTTATCTAATAGATCCCTCACTATCCACCAAGCCCCAGCCCCTCTCCCATCGCCGCAATGTTTCATCATTGTGCCGATGAATTTGCTGCTTTTGTGCCTCCTCGAGGTAAATAAACTAGACCAACCCGACAATCAGCTAAATCCCATCAATTCACTGTAAAAGTTTCCAGATGCCGGAGAGCCTTCTACTCCAGCTTTCCTCGATCTGCCGGACTTTGGAAGTCCCTCCCTGTACCCCGTTTCCCCCACTATAGCGACATGCAGAAATTCAAAACTAATGTAGACAAGCATCTCACTGCAAAGCTCCCAATTTAGGATGACCGGCAAAGCTTTCACCTGAATTCTCAGTAGTCATTTACGTCTAAAGTCGCAACTTTCCTTGTTTGTGATGAACTAAGTTTTAAAAAAATGCTCGAGCTTGTGTGACGTATGCTCATAGCCCACTCAGGAATATTGATTACATAATAATTATTGTTAATATTACCCCAAAAAAACAACCCCAAACAGAAGCGTTGTTACTTTAAACAACTAGATATTACCAACATGCTGATTGGGAATCCAACAGAGAACTCATCAGAGACGCATCTTGAAGTAAAACCTTTTATTTCCTGGTTGAATAGTGTGCAGATGATGTAACTGAATGGGTCATAGACGCATTCCTTCTATGCGTAAATTCTATAGCAACCGTCACTTTAACTAATGGCCTACCACAACCTGTACAGCTGTTATTCCGCAGAGGCACAACACATTCCAACGCTTTAACCGCCGCATCAGCTAAAATAGGCAATTACTTGTAGCGTCAAGAAATCAACGCAAGACACAGCTAAAAGTAGATATACTAAGATGACTAGAAATCGCATCATGTCACAAAAATTAGGAACTCACGATTTTTGGAAAATGTATTATAGTGTTATTAACAATAGCAATTATCACCTACTCAATTATCACACCACAATAGAAGTCGCTTGCAAAGCAACGGATAAGGCTGAACTGCTGGTTCAGCGGTTTGCTCTGAACTCATCCTGGACATTGTAAACCACTCCTCCCTTATTTTCCACTACGGACGGAAATCACAGTAGATGATCTGATCATCCCCCCCCCCCATGTCGTGACTATCATAAAAACCTTGACATCTCGAAAGATCTTATCCCTGCTATACTTATAAAAAACTGCTCTTCTGAGCTGTGTTTTGTTCTCTCTACACTCTACAACAAATGTCTCGCAGAATCTTGCTTTCCTATAAGATGGAAAATTGCCCCCTGTGGTGTCAGTTTTGAAAGACTCAGGCCTGAGAACTGTTTTACAAAACTATCGTCCCATAAGTCTCCTTCCGTTTTTCGCTAAAATCTTTGAATTTTTAATCACTCCGGCGATAGTTCATCACCTTGCAAGTTATAACCAACATGGATTTAGGCCATTCAGTTCCACTGCGAGTATCTTAACGGCCAATGGGCCACGCACTGGATAAGGCAGGGGAGGCTAGGGCTGTAGTGCTTAGTATCTCAAAAGACTTTGATAAAGTTTGGCATGTAGGTCTTCTCAGGAAAATCAACTCGTACGGTATTAGTGGACGATTATTTAATATAATATGATCCCACTTATCTAACTAACTGGAAGATTCAGATCGATTGTTGTACATCTAACCATGACCACATCAATGCGGGTGTGCCCCAAAGGTCGATACTTGGAACTATATTATACCTGATCTTCGGCAACGACCTCACCGATTCAACTACGTCGGAGATTTGCGTATTTGCTGATGGTACCACACTCTATTCCCGGAATAAGGGCAAATCAAGTTCTCACACCTGCAAGACAATTGCTGAATCCTTAGTAAATGACCCCCAGTCATTTAATAATACGAACACAAAGCTCCTTTCCCTTAACAACTGTAAAACCCCTTTTTCAACTATCGATAGCACCATTCGTCCAACGTTCAAACTTCTCCAGTCTGACATTCTCAAGAAACATAATTTGAAACAAGTACATAGAAAATGTTACCAAGTCTACTGCAAAACAGCGTAAACTTCCTTTGCTGGATTAGAAAACTACTCACATCTGCCAGTATCCTACATCTCTATAAAGCCATCATTCGTCCGTGCATGAAGTATTGTTGCCACATCTGGACTGGTACACGAACAATTAGACTTTTCCACACGGACAAAGTGCAAAAAGGGATTTACTACCTAATAGGTCCAGGAATGTCTACCAAGCTACAGCCTCTTTCGCATCGTCGTAGTGTTGCATTCATGACGAACTTACTGCATTTAGACCCCCTCAATGAAAATATCCCCAAGCCACCCAACTAGCAGCAAAATTCCACCCATTCAATGTAGACTTCCATAGATGCCTGGAAATTTTCTACTCTAATAGCTTCTTTCCTATAACCGCTTCCCTGTTTCCCTGACCGTACCAACACGCAGAAATTCAAATGTAATGTGACCACACATTTTGTTGCTCAACTCTCCACTTATATCATTCCCTATAAATATGGCCCCGATCAAAGTAGCCATGTACACTTCAGTGACAATAAGCTTTGTTTGAATAATAGCTACAACGTAAGCAATATTAATTAAACAAATGTAGTTCATAGAAAACCACAGTCAGATTCCAAAGATACAGTAATAACATATACATTTGTAGTACAGAGTGTAATTAAAAAGGTCAACACAAACCATAATATGCGATTCAACCATACAGATATAGCACGACATTGTCTGAATACATTTGAGAGATGAAAGACAAATGTAGGATGGACCTAGTGATAAATTGGAAAACATAAAAACAGTACCCAATTATAAATCTATACACCTGTCTCTCAAACGTGTAGATTGTGTCTAGGAGAGAAGCTGGATCTAGCTGCATATACGCTAAGTTTCTGAATGATTGAATTACAGGTCTTAAATCTTTAGTAAGTGTTGTCACATTAAAATTCCCAGTTCACCATCTTTAATATAAATGTGTCATAATTCGGATTATTTGTAAACGTATGTGAACTATAAATTCGTAAACTGACCAACACTCATGGCATGTTTACATATGTACGTTTTCTAAATATATACGCGTTCAGTGTAACACATTAGACATATTTGCAAACAACCTGTTGATCATTTTGGCTAAAACCACGGTCATTTTAATTGTGCATTATTGTTGAGAAGAATTGCTGTCAATCAGACTCCAGGGAACACCTTGTTGTTGACAGTGAGTTATCATTGATGATGTCTCGTGTGGACATTTCTAGTGAGTAATCAATGATAATAATGTTAAGTTTTGTTATGCCTGTTACAGGCCATTACAAGTCATGGAAAATGAGAATTTAGAGCGTCATTAAATAATTCTGAAGAGAATAAAAATAATAGTTGAATGATAAATCATGAAATACAAATAATAATAGAAATAATCGCAACGATTACGTTAAATAACGCAATGATAATAGCAGTAATGAGGTTCTAGTTTTGCGAATAACAGCAGCGATAATAACAATAAGAAGTTAGTTATGTGAATCGCGAAGGGGTGGGGTATTTAAACCATGGCAGTATGGGACATAGGGTGTAATTAAGGCGTTTGGCATCTTCGTTATTAACATGAAAGACAATAATGAACTTCCATGTTTTTGATTCTTGTAGCTTATGAAAAATGGTTTATTATGGGAAAAGCAAAAATACCCGAATCGCCAGGGTGGCAAATTACAAGAATTAGATATCAAAGAAATTAAATCGATCGCAGGCCATTATATACATGCATATATATATATATATATATATATATATATATATATATATATATATATATAAAATCTAGGATATAGCTTCTGTGGACATGTTTCGAGTAAGAAAACTCCTCTCATAATCGAGATAGTATTGTTAGTAAATATATGACAGGAATACATTTATCAATGGAACTATAAGGGATGGTCACCACTTTAAAATTTACTTACTTTTGATTAATAATAATATATTAAAAATTGCATTGATATTGACGAGTCGACTTTGTGGGAGTTGTTTAATCTTGAATCTTGTCCTCTGAACTTCTGGATGAAGTTTAGATTAAAACTGGGTCAGGTCACTTTCGCCATAAGACACTAACTAACCAGCCAGGTTTTGAGTTACTATCAGAGATAAATTCTCCCTGACTTCACCCTCATACTCATACCTTTCTGCGCCTGACAACCACCTACCCCCATCAGAACGTAAAACGCTACCATTCCCCAAACTCAACACTTCCAATTTCTCCTTCCCTTTCCCCTCTCCATAATTTCTAATCGGTCCGATTGATTCTCGTTCTTCAAGCACAAGGGTCTGATATATTTTCACCCAATACCATTTATTAATAAATCCTATTCTCTTGTTGGGTGTTGACCTGGTCACTCGTTTTCTCTGACTTTCTTGACTCTACAGGCTTGCTCAGGCTTGCTAATGATTCTAACCCTTCTATTATCGGGAAAATTAGTTAAATAGAGGACGGGTGCTTTCTTTACCGTTATTTAGATACTAATCAATCGGATTACATTGTGGAGAAACTGTTTATTTCACTTTCAATTACCAGAATTATCACTGCGAAGGAACTATTTTTAACAGTTAGTCTTTTTAAGACTACACACACTTCCCTCCCCCAAATCCATCTACACTTTGTAAATAACCCAATTTGAAACTGGACTTCTAATTGTTCTTATCCTTTCTATATTTGTTTGTTTTATGCTCATCTTTGTCAAACTGTTTTCTTTGGTCTTATATGTCATCCTTTTGACTCATGTAATTTGCTCTTAGAAATTGTTTTTTTTTATATTTGAAAAACCCTTTGCGCACTTCCGCCTTTATGCTAATCCTTTGGAAACTTCTATCTAGGTTCTCTCTGACTAGTTTTGTTTCTTACTAAAAGTAACTCTGACATAATGCAGCTTTAGTGACGGCAGCAGCTTTATTGTTCATGCTGCGGTCATTATTGTTGTGATTTCTTGGATTGCTATTACTATTATGTTTTCTTATCCCCTAATATCCAATGTGTCCTCTGTTATGTTAGATACATATCCATAGACCTTATCAATTCGATATGTATTACTTTATCTTTGAATATTATCATCACTAATGAGATGACTATTATTATTATTATTATTATTATTATTATTATTATTATTATTATTATTATTATTATTATTATTATCTTTATAATTAGTTTCATTATTCATATTGCTATTATTGAGGGTAGAAGGATTATCATTAATACTGATATAATTATTTATTATCATTGTTAATATGATTGCTATTTATGTTATTTATAATAATAATTACTGTTTATATTGATATACTAACTGTACGTATTGATATAATTACCATTGTAACTACTACTATTACTATAATTATTGGTATAATTATTTTTACCTAAAATATTTTTTTCTAAAATAAATATTATTAGTATTAATAGTATCAGTAGTAGTATTGATATTAACAAATGGTGGAATTAACATAATATATGTTCAATGTGTCCTCTGTTATAAGCTTAATTTTTTATCGTGTTTTTTTAAATGTGTTTCGTAAATTAAAAAAAAATGTTTTTGAATTATGTTTGTGTCGTAAGTATAAGGCGATGAGTAAGTGACATATTTTGAATCATATATATATATATATATATATATATATATATATATATATATATATATATAATAAGAAAATTAAATAGGATTCCTACTTGTCTCTGAAACGATCGTGCGCCAGACCATAGTTGACTTTGAATTCTTGGAACTGTTATAAATAATGTTATACATCTTTTGATTAATTTATTTATCACTATTGATTCTCTCTCTCTCTCTCTCTCTCTCTCTCTCTATATATATATATATATATATATATATCTATATATATATATATATATATATATATATATATATATATATATATATATACTCTCTTATGTGCGGATCACTCTGGTAGAGGAAGTACTGGTTTTCACTAAAACGTAAAGCAATATTCTTCCGTAAAAGGAATTGTATTCTCCAGCTTATTATTATCGTAAAAAGGGGAAACAATGACTACAGATTCATTAAAATGAATATATACGATCGGGCGTAGACTGTCACAATCCTGGTTTCAAATATCGGGATTGATTTGCTCGCTGTGTTTAGTCACACTCATGAGTTTTTAAAATATTAAATTAGCTTTCTGTGAATGACGGTCCGGTGTTCGAGCCTCGAGGTTAATGAGTTTGTTAGCTAACGCTACACTGATGGGTTATCAAAAGACAAAACAGACACCTTTAGATGTGTATATTTATATAATATTGGGGAGAGCTCTCTGATGTAAGAAAAGAGACAGTGTCTACCTAAGATAATATACGAGAGTTTTCTACGAACGGAATTGAATCCTATTTTTTCTTACTAGAGAGCCATCGCTTATCAATACCAGAAGGCCACACGAGGATAAGGTTTAATGGGGTTTTCGGGTGGACAGTGAGATAAAACCGTAATGATTGGAAACGATGGTTGAAATTAGGCGGAATTTGATTATTTAAGAGGACGGCTCAACAATATTTGTTTCGTACGTTGGACTTGAAAACAACTATGTTGTAGTCAACTTGGAAGAAGCACTGCGGTATGTGTTCCACAGATGGCTTGTTATACGACAGAAACTCTGTTTATGCAAGCTCCGTTTAGTTTTAAGTAGATAGAGGGAGAAAGAGAAATGATTGACAATTGTTGTAGCTAGACGAGTTTTTGTACATATACCGATATATATATATATATATATATATATATATATATATATATATATATATATATATGTCTGTGAATATATATATATATATATATATATATATATATATATATATATATATATATTAACATCCACATACACACGTTTCGTCTTTTGAAGGCTCATCAGCGTGGTTCTATCCAACAAGCCATTATGATGTACTCTTTACTGGAAAATAAATATATCGTCGCGGGATATCTGATTTTTTCTATTGTCTATTTGTAAGAGTTTCTTTAATTATAAATTAATATCTATTGACATTGGACACTGAAGGTTTGTACTACAATATATATATATACAGTAGTATTATTAAAATATATCTATGATAAATTAGCTACACAGAGGCGTCTATGTTTCATTCCCGCAGGAATTCATCAGGCCAAATGTCTCAATATTCTGGCAGAAATAAATTCATTTGAAATATCTTTTCGGCACATTTCTTTCCAATGATATTTTAATATTTGTGTTATCCGATCACATGTTAAATCGATGTCTGATGAATGGCCCGCCTTCTCCATAATTTGCTGACCATTTGACACCTGTTTATTTCTCTTGTTTAATAGTTTGCCGCTTTCCATTAATTATACTATCGCTAATTTTTCAGCGAGACAAAAGAAGACATGTTTTTAGATTTCTCTTCCTTTTAAATTAGTTATTCCATCTCTTTGTATTATTTTGATTGATTTGACGAATAAATAGCGAACTTTTCAGTCATAGATTTTGGAATTATCTTTTAGCAGATGGGAAGAAATAATTTACATGAATTACCATTTTTCATCATTACCATCCTGCATAATTGAATTCACATATAGATCTATGCGAGCGAGATCAGTTTCCTTTTCTATACAAGTGATATTCTTCATTGTTCAGTTGTCGAAGCCATCTTCTACAATCTTCCACATATTCTGCTCTTCTTTGGATTACCGCCCAGTGACATTGTGTGGTAACACTGACAATTTATTATTAGAGACTAGATCATCTGTTCTGAGTAATTCACATTTTCATTCCAAATCCGGATGAATTACTTTCTCATTATGTTATATAGACTGGTTTTGCACATCCCACATCTCTCTCAATTATAAAGATAAAGATCACCTGTTATCAGCATTTAAATGCTGCCATAATATCTTGATCGAATGTTGCAACTTTGTAGCTAGCTACAACTTCACCAATAAATACGTTCTTATAGTTACATTTGATATTAATGCTGCTCATATTGATATATACTTATAGGATAAATATATATTATTATGAATGATTTTACTATGGCAGGTTCTAATCTATAATTCCTTGAAAATAGCTATGAACACATCCGAAGGTACTGTAAAAATAAAAATAAACACACTAAACATTAATTGGATTTTTATAAATTTATTCCAACGTAAAAAAAAACTTACTACTCGTAAAGATCACATGAAATGTTTCTGAAACAAACATTAAGGGGTTGCCTATCGTTATTATACAAAAAACCACGTATGTATTTTAGTCACCCATCGCACTATTTTCCTTGCCTCCCTCTTTCTCCTTTAATTGAATGTTTCTCAGTAATTGATGAAGTCACTTTTTAGTGATGTCATCATGAATGCCATAATAAAGTGTAGACGGGCATTGACGAACAATCAAGCAAGCAAAGATCAACAGAGCGAAATAAGAGAAAATAGCTGTCTCCACCAGTGGTTTTCAACCTTTATTTTTACCAATGGATATCTTTTTCTCTAATTCTTTGGTTGAAAATATTTATTCTGTTTTTCATTAATAAAAAAAAATCCGTTTTTTTATGTGCGTGTGCATCCAGATTAATGTTACATGGACCTTCACGCTTTATGTAGAAGCAGATTGAGAACCACTGGTTTAGTTTTAGTCTAAACCAGTGGTTTAATTAGTTTTATTTACTGCAAATCAACTCTTTATAGTTATTTAATGTTGAAACGGAATACACATTTTAAATGATTCATTGCATACGATTAAACTAGACACATGTTCCCATTTTAGCCATCGCTAGAGGATTTGGGATTCACAACATTCCTAAATATATTTAAGCACAATTAGACCGGAATAGACCCGATAGGATTTTAAAACGGCTCCATAGTCCGCAATTATATCCATTACACCAATTACTCATCCTTAATCAGAAACTTCTTTGTCACGTGACGCATATGGTGAACATTATAAATGTATCACTTGCTTGGTGGAGAGAGTATGTCGCATTCTTTCTAATGATCTATCTATTTAGAATGAATTTATTTGTTAATTTCTTCTGTTGATTTGAACTGTAATCCAGGCATTTACATACAATTGCAGTAAAATGTGAGAAAAATAATCTCTTAATAATGAACGGCACAAAAAAGAAATCACCGTTGAATAAATTAGTCATTTCAGCCGGAATTGTTCCTTTGTGGCTTGACATCAAAACAACAACGAAGAAGAAATGACATTTTATTGCGAAGATAAAAAGAAAATTGAAATCCGTTTGTGAATTCCTGATTATTAATCCTTCCGGTTTTGTAGTTTTATATCATTTAGTTTGATTGGTTTGTCGTTTTATTGATTGAAACAAAAACAATAACTCGATTGTTCTCAAAACATAAAACAAAACATTCTCCCAAAACAACATTTGTTAAATACATTAACAAACCAACAGGCAATAAAACTTGTCTATAAAAATCACACTCAGACATTTCTTTATTCGAGTAACTCCATTTTTGTTCCACCCGGACTAACGTTTTCTTGAAAGAATGGGGGTTCCACGTAGACCGAATGGATACGGAAACACGGACGAGAATTGGTAACACCGGAATCAACTCCGATGCCAGATTTTGTGTTTAATTACGTGCTCGTATTGTTGGGAAAGGTATGAACTCCCTCGCTCACCCCGGTCTGTGGAATCCTATCGAAGGTAATAATGTATAGGTCCTATACAGTGCGGCGGCTGTGAGATTGATTTTGATTAAATTTCACGCTGAGTATTTGTAAAATAACTTCCAGGCTAGGAATCGCTGATTTTTATTCATTATTCTACGTATACAAAGTAGAGATTATGGTCTGTATACCCAATAGTTGAGGGTAGCTGATTATTCATACTGTCTACCAAAGTGAATGCTTCCTTTGATACAGTAGAGTATGACTTTTCTGAATATTACATTTCTTCAAATAGTAACCAACAGCATATCTTCCTGCTCTTATTTCTTTTCTTTTATGAATCTAACCCTGTCGCTAGCATCTACGGTAATCGAGAAAGGTTTATTAATGTCGAAGTTGCTGTACCCACTTTGTGCTCAGCATCTTTTCAATTTTACCAAAACCGGTTTCACATTCTAATGATCAAGTGAATTAAGATTACTTTTAAAGAGGTTGGATGATTTCTTCCACTAATAGATTCCTTAAACACGTCACCTCAATCAAATAGATTAAATCGTTCCGGATGACCCGGTAAACATTTTTCCCTTAACAACTTCAGTGGACCTCTCACCGAATGTCCGTAAACGAATTCGAAAAAAGCTAAATCGTAACGATTCTTGAGTGGCATTCATCGCTGTGAACACCCAAAGGTGATACCTTCGTCACATTCTCTTTCATGTTCCACACATTATACTTTTTCGACGTAAGTGGAATCGTTCAGCATAGGCGCCACCTTATATCGGCGTAATTTCTCCCATTACTTTTTTTCGCTGTGACTTGATTTCTACTTAACCGTCAAATCGACCGTTTTAAAAATCGTTGAAACCTCACCCAATTCTTTTGGCCAGTCTTGTACCTTTCTTTGTTTTCTAATCTTTCCGCGCTATTTATCTCATGTCTACGTCTTAAAATAATAAATATTTATGAGAAATAATTATTCATTTTTAACGAAATATTTCAAATAATAAAGCCTAAATATTTATTCTCACCAAATAAGTTAATTTTATTGAATTGTGTTGGTATACCCAATTTTTCCATTTTATCTTCTACATTTTGTCAGATATTTTTCCAAGCTGTTCTTATTTATATATATATATATATATATATATATATATATATATATATATATATATATATATATATATATATATATACTAGAAGGATACTCGTCTCAGAACGAGTAAAATGAATTCCCCGAACAGAACAGTTTTCAACCACTTTTAATGTCCCCTTTACGAAAATTAAAATCAATATATAATGCTACGAAACCTTTCGTATAGAATCTTTATTCCAATTTTTATCGCAGACTATTATTTCATTCTAGAAAATGTCTAATGTGTAAGGTTTCAAATCTTAAGGGGTCTTAAAAATAAATTGAAATTGAAGGCATCTAGCTTAATTAGTGTATAATGTCTATTAATAAAATTTAATGCGAATCTGAAATATTTGAATTTTCAGATTGTGCTCATATTATGCGCCATAAACCCGTTTGAACTTAAAATTAACTGAAATTTGAGAAATATATATAAATTTATGTCTAATACTTATTGTTAATATTTCACAAAAATCGAATGTATCTGAATTTCAACGAAGGGCTTTTACCCCCTCTATGCTACCCTTGCATATAACTAAATTAAAATAAATGTAGCCCACATTACGCAACCTTACGTTTAGAAGCGTAAAGATTCCCGAGTTCGACAAAACACATCTGAAGAAAGTAGGAGGTTACATGGTTCGAAACGTTGTGAGAATAACATCCAAAATGAGAACACTTGTCCAAATAATCCAAATAATCCAAATTATCAACTCTCATCTAAAAAAATTTCGAAACACTTTATGTAAATAGGGATATATAACGTAGACGTGTGTGTCTCTCTGTAATCGCATGTGTTCTCTTATAATTCAGGAACGGCGCATCATACAGAAAATCAGTGGGACATGTACATAGAAGTAAAATCCGTTTTTGTCCCAGAAATTGACTCTTGCAATTTAATTCAATAATGATACCCCAGCTTTACATTAATTACCGTAGACCGCTACATCGTTTGCATAAAAAGTTACTATACTTACAAAACAATCAATATTTTCGAATCGATTACAAATTATTAAACCCCAAAATTCAATTTTATATTTTGATACTTACGCTTCTATAAAATGATAAAAACGATCGGATCAGTTTTCCACTGGGAAATAAAAGAACATTTACAGTCATCTGTATTTTTCTAATCACCCTGGGTTGCTTCTATGTTGTTAGCATGGCTACAGAAGAGCCCCAAACTGGATTTGTTCACGACTGGAGTAATAGAAGAAACTACACTGTTAGCTTTTCTTGTTCGATTTGTTCTTAGCATGAGCTTAGTTGGGTTACCGTTAAAGAATACCAGGTGCTGTACGTAAAATCCGATCCTAGTGACATGGCAAACCGGAAACCACTGTCAATCTGCAAATGCAACTAACATAACAGAACGTTATGTTAGTTGTTATCTGCGCCGACTAGACACTGATTAGCGATAACAGATCGAATTCAGAATCAGACATTTTTTTAATGACACCAATATTGTGATCAACATTTTCAGATAACAACACATGATACACACTTTATTTTAATATATTTTGCGATCTTCATACATTTAATATCGTTTATATATCATCGTTCATAACCTGTGGCAAGGAGGTTATGTTTTCGGTCGAGTTTTTCTTCTGTTTAATTTTTTGTGCACAGCCTAGATTTGCTGTACCAATCGTCACCAACCTTGGTCAAATTATAGGTTATGGATTAATTTAGAAATGGTTTAATTTTGGCAGATGTCAAGGTCAAGGTCATAGAAAAAGTGGAAGTCACATTCTTGGTGATAACTTCCTGTAGAGAGACTCGCTACTTTGCTCATATTGTAGTCAATGTAGTTTCGAATCTCATATCATCTTTATCTTAACCTTTGGCCGTAACTTTACAAAGTTAGGTCACGGTTGAAATTTTGACAGAATTTCAACTTTCCATTTTTCCAAATGTGATGTATGGATCTGATATTTCTACATAGCAATAACAACCAGATTTATATTTTATGAATTATCAAAGTTTCCATGTCAAAACTTAGGGAATACTTCAGACAATACGGAGAAATAAGGCTAATATGAGATTTTGGCCCATCCTTACGCTGTCAGACGGATGTATGTAGTTTCACAACTGACTTATTTTCTTGATAACGAGAACTGTACACTGTCTTTCGAAATCTTGTATTTTACTGGATTAATAGATATATTGATTGATTGTTGTAATGGCTTAGTTATATACACTTACTTTTATTTTAACCAAAAGGATTTATAGGACTTATACAGAATCTACACCCAGAGAATAAATTGAGTAAAAGTTAGATACAAGGTGAGATTATAATTCATTAATAAATAATCGTCACTTAACGAAGCTAGACAACTGCTGACTCTGTCGTAGCTCAAAACTAGGTTATTGCTTGGTCATATAATCCCCGAGGAAAACTCTCCCAAGCGAATGTTCATATTTTATTCATATTCTTGGAATGTATCCAAAATGTGTACGTGTTAATTATATGCTGACTTTGCTGTGTATATGCGAACATGTCCCTAATTATGCTTATATACAAGTCATCCGAAGTATTTGTAATGTTTAATTCAAAGTTTAGACAAATACAAGGACATTTGTATGAATCAAAAAGTTAGGGTTTTTGAATTGATTGATTCTGTTTTGTTTCCATTAATTTCCACGATATATGTACGTATCCACTGGAGCAACCACATGAAGGTTGCCAGCAATCACAGTAAAAATATTTTAACTTTTACACCGAAACCTCACAAATTTTAAGTTAGTAATCTTAATACAAATTATATTCTTTATATATATATATATATATATATATATATATATATATATATATATATATATATATATATATATATATATATATATATGTATATATATATATATATATATATATATATATATATATATATATATATGTATATATATATATATATATAGATATATATATATATATATATATATATAGATATATATATATATATATATAGTAAGCAGTGAAAATATATATGGCAATCAAGCTACACAGAGGCTCCCGTGTTTCATCCCCGGGGGGAATTGTCAGGCTAAAGGCATTTAGGGAGGGCTCACTCCCAAAATATCAAATGGTATCCCATCATCTCGGACATTATGTACAGTAAATATCCTACTTGCTGATATATTGAAAAATAGATAGATCATTGTAAGATATCACCTTTATCCTGTCTTCGGATTTATGTTTTGTTCTTACAATCTCTCTCTCACTCTCTCTCTCTCTCTTTCTTTCTTTCTCTCTTTCTCTGCCTATCTCTCTCTCTCTCTCTCTCTATATATATATATATATATATATATATATATATATATTAGTACTTCATGTATCCAAATAAAATATTATAGAGAGATATAATTTTTTATGTATCAGTTTTCAGTATTTACTTCAACAGTGCTCGATACGTAAGTAGAGCTAGGTGTTTCATCCCCGGGGGGAATCGTCAGGCTAAAGGCATTTAGCCTGACGATTCCCCCCGGGGATGAAACACGGGAGCCTCTGTGTAGCTTGATTGCCATATATATTTTCACTGCTTACTACCTAGCTCTACTTACGTATCGAGCACTGTTGAAGTAAATACTGAAAACTGATACATAAAAAATTATATCTCTCTATAATATTTTATTTGGATACATGAAGTACTAATATATATATATATATACATATATATATATATATATATATATATATATATATATATATATATATGTAGAGAGAGAGAGAGAGATAGGCAGAGAAAGAGAGAAAGAGAGAAAGAGAGAGAGAGAGAGAGAGAGAGAGAGAGTGAGAGAGAGATTGTAAGAACAAAACAGAAATCCGAAGACAGGATAAAGGTGATATCTTACAATGATCTATCTATTTTTCAATATATCAGCAAGTAGGATATTTACTGTACATAATGTCCGAGATGATGGGATACCATTTGATATTTTGGGAGTGAGCCCTCCCCTTGTCAAAAATAAACAGAAAAGAAATGTCCGGCTATGGAAAATCCAGCTAAGATGGACGCTTCATAGGAATCAATGACAAACAAAAGAAGGTTTGCAGATGGAGACGGGAAGTGCAGCAGCAAATAAATAAACCAACTTTAATATTCTACCCCAAACATCAATTATGTGCTAAAGTATTAGTGAATGATATTAAATTAATTAACTGGGTATTATTGCCATTAATTAATTGTTTACTTATAATCATTTGATTGTTTATTGTTTTTAAAATTTTGTTTGTTAGTTTGTCTTTTCGATGATTGTATATTTATATTCTTAAAATTATTGTTTGTAGATTTTCTTTAAGTTTAGTTATTTGAATTTTGTTTCTATCTCGATGTACACAGGCTAAAAAAAATAAATATACATTTATTGTCTATATTTAATTTCTTTAAAGTGGTTGAAATGCAAACTGTAAATTAAATCAAATCGAGATTTATCTGTATCACACGTCGGTAGAACGAATGAAGGGAAGACAATTATGTGTGAAGACTCAATTTCAATTTTATTTAATCATTATATCAGATCTTGAAATTCAGAAATATACGTTCGAGGGAAGATAAATGTGCGAATACATGATTTAGTCTCATCAACCAAGTCCAAAATCGAGGCACATATGTCCCATCGAACGTAAACTCATAAGGCAAAACAAAACCAGACATAGGTAGTTGTAATATTTTCATGGGAGAAGTACTGTGATGAGACAAATAGGTAAATAAAAGAAAAATAAGGGTCACCTCACCATAAGGGAGTACATTTTTTCTCCTGAGACAGAGGATAAACTGGGATTAGAGAAGGTATTCAATTATGTTTCTGTAGGAGTCAGGTCTAGGGCAGTTAAAATTAAGTTACAATTTATCACAATTTAAGGTGTAATATATATATATATATATATATATATATATATATATATATATATATATACATATACATATATATATATAAATTAATTGTGTATGTGTGTAGATGTATGCATTCTAGGTTATTGGTATCTATATTAATATGATTATGTAATTAACTGTACAATATAGTCAGTATAGTTTGGTGTTACGGTTTAATATTATATGCGTAGTGTAAATTAAGAAGGTGAAATATATTAGTAGAAATAAGTGCGATAGTAGAAAGCGGCCCGGTATTGATGATCGGCAGTCAAAGTATTAAAGGGAAGTTGTGAAAAATTGTGAAAACTGAAATCAAAATACAAGGAGATGTTGAATTCGAAAATTAGTAAGTGGCGGTGGTTGATTGATGGTTTGAGTCTTGAAATAAGGATTGCTTCCGTGATTTTTAGGTTGCCAATGTTTCTGACAGAGGCAAGGATAGAGACAGGGATATTGCGTTGTCTATTACTGCATGAGATGGTGTGCTTGTAGAAAGAGGATATGCGAGTATTCATGTGTTCTTTGATACGTTGGTGCAACGGTCTTATCGTGCTTCCTATATAGAAGCTATTGTACTTGGCGCATTGTAAGTTGTATACTATATTAGTTCAATGACACAACTCTTTTTTAGAAATGGGGCAATTGGCCATGGAGTAGTGTTCAGGGGTATAGTTAGTGAGTCTTTTGGATAGATGTTTACGCAAGGAGCTGCCAGTGTAGGTTAGTTGAATATCAAGGTATTATTTGTGCATGGCCTTGCGAATAGCAGCAGTGGTTTTATCGCTAAGGAAAGGAAGTTGTAAGAAGCATATATTAGTGAGGGTTTATTCTCTGCGCGTTTTGGTCTTATTGAGGCAGGCTATGGTTGAAGCTGGGCAGTCGTTATTTAGTAAGCTTTGGTGGAAGTCATTATTGCGTGATATTTCGTTAGCAGTTGTGAAGCATTTATTTTGTATACGGGTAATCTCATTGGGGAGGTAACCTAATTTAGCTTCAAAGGGTAAGGTAGACTAAACATATATGAATTGCTTTTTGCAGGCTGATTTCCTATAGAAGTTGGGGTGCATGGATCCATCCTCAGTGATGTCGAGGTTGAAATCAAGGAGTGAGAGTGAGCCAGAAGCGGTGGGATGTTCGATAGTAAACTGTATGTGGGGGTCAGTGTTGTTGAAATTGTTGAATCTTTGAATGGCTTCCTCTATATATCCAGTTAAACATTCATGGGAGTGACAGGTTCTATATTTAAAATGCAGTGGCAAGTGTTATATTTAAAATAATTTTATTTGTTATTGTATATCTAAAATAAGTACCATTATCATAATCTTGTAAAATGAAATGCGTGATTAATCAACGTCATTTAAAAATATATTTGAAGAAAATATAATATAAATTCTCATTGTGTAACTTATTCAGCTCGGGTTAGATGGTTTAAATAGGGAAAAGGCGATTTTACAAAGCCAGTTAAATATACAAATAAATAGACAACACCCAAATGAGTCTCTTTTTGTCTGTTATATATCCCACTCTATCTTCTCTCTTTCCTTCTCGGTCATGTGTTAGATAGTGTTATTCTCTTATGTTTATAAATGACTATTCCAATCGTTTTCTTTTTCCTTTCATTATTACCTTCGACTATTATAGGGAGGACCTGTGGACGAGTTGTCATAGCACTTGTCTTTGGACGACCCGGGTTCGATCCCACTCACGGCATGCGAATTTTCTGAAAACTCCCTCTGTCCACCCACCTGACTAAAACTCAGGGAAGGTTCAAGGCAGCGGAAGGAGAGGGATGGGCTCCGCCTTCTATATGCTGGGCCCTAGACAAATCACCGCCGCTACGGCCATGGGCAGTGTGCGATTTCGGCAACGACACTCGTGCGCGTCCAGGCTATGCGACCTTTACCTTACCTTTACCTTACCTTTACCTATTATTGACAGAAGAAGGAATACAGAAAGAGAGAGAGGAGATTAAATTCAGGTCAAAATGGCGAGGTGGTTTATAATAGAAACATTGAATTAAGATAATCGTTAAGAAAGGAGTAATGAGAGAAAATAAAAAGAATGTTTTGGAACGTTTTTGTTTTTCTACTTATTTGTTTGTTGTGTGTCTACTATTGTTGACAAAATATATGAGATATGATAGGAAAGTTTTAGGCATTATGAAAGAAGGGAACATCGTGTGAGACCGGAGCCTTCATACTTAAAGAGACATGTTTATCGAGTGTTTTTCAAAATTATTTGAATTTAATTGAAATAATTGTAAGGCCGTGGTAGGTGAAGCAAAGAGAAAGTATACCGAGTTAACAAAAAGACGCATTCAGTCACAGAAACTAGGTACTCCCGACTACTGGATAATCTACAATAGTGTGTGGTGAACAATGGCCAATAAACGATTCCCCCACTATTAAACCACAATGATGCCGTTTGCACAACAACGGATAAGGCTGAACTACCTGCCCAGCGTTTCGCCTCTAACTGCACTTTAGACTGGTCATCACCCCATCCCAGGTCAGAGACATCATAAAAAAGCTTGACACATCCAAATCTTGTGGACCTGATCTTATACCTGTAATAGTAATAAAGAAATGCTCTGCTGAACTGGCCCCTGTCCTCTCCAAACTCTACAATAAATGCCTAGCTTAATCTTGCTTCTCCAATAGCTGGAACATTGCCTCTGTGGTACCAGTCTACAAGAGTTCTGGGGATAGAACCGATCCTCAGAACTACCGCCCAATAAATCTACTCCCGATATTTGCTAACATCTTTGAATCATTAATCAATCTAGCGATAGACCGGCACTTAGTTAATGCTAAACTTCTATCTGGCCGCCAGTATAGATTTAAACAAGCACAATCTATTGCAGACATCCTAACGTTCATCTCTGAACGCATGTATCATACACCCGACAAGGCAAGTGAAGCTAGGGCAGTAGCTCTTAATATATTCAAGGCCTTTGACAAGGTATGGCATGAACGGCTTCTCCTGAAAATACGCTCATACGGTATTACTAGGCAATTACTTAATATAATAAGAACCTTCCTAGACAAAAGAAAAATCCAGGTTGTCCTCGATGGCCGTTCATCTAAGTAACATGACATATCCTTGAACTTTCATTGTTCCTGATCTTCATAAACGCTCTCCCTAGTGACATTGTGTCTTAGATTGGCATATTTGCTGACGACACCACGCTTTACTCTCGTCATGTGGACAAAACGGGCGCAATCATATCCGAGGCAATGGCTGAATCCTTAGAAAATGACCTCCAGGCTGTAGTGTATTGGGTCATAAATGGTTGGTAACTTTTAATGCCGCAAAGACAAAGCTCCTGAAAACCTCTCCAACCACCGATTGTCATGGCAAATAACACCCTACCTGAGAGTTCATCATTCAAACTTCTCGCCTAACTTTCACAGGTAACATGCATTGGAACAAATACATAGAAGACATTGCCAAGGCTGCAGCAAAGAAGGTGGGCTCCCTCTACCGTGCTAGTAAACTCCTCACACCTGACATTATCCTGTATCCCTACAAAGCCACCATCCGCCCATGCATGGAGTATTGTTGCCACATCTGGGCTGGTGCATCATCCACAAGTCTCTCTCTCCTTGACAAGGTAAAAAAAGAGTCGGAAACCTCATAGGTCCCTCACTGTTAACCAAGCTCCAGCATTTGTCCCATCGCCGCAATGTTACATCCTTGTGCTTGTTTTGCAAATACTTAAATTGATTATGCTCTGATGAACTGGCTAATCTGGTGCCCCTCGACGTAAATTCACTAGACAATCAGCAAAATCCCATCCATTCACTGCGGAGGTCTCAATATACCGAAAAGCCTTCTACTCCAATAGCTTCTTTCCTTGTGTTGCTGGACTCTGGAACTCAGTCCCTACTCTTAGTTTCCCGACAGTACTGACATGTAGAGGTTTAAAACTAATATAAACAGACATCTCGCTACACTGCTTGGTGTGACACCCAAAACCCACACCCAAATTCTCAGTAACCCTTTACGACTTCAGTGGCAACCTGCCATTGTTTGGGGTGAAATATTTAAAAAAATACCTGGGTTGATTTAAAATGTAGCTTGATTTTCGTCTGTGGTTTGTGTGATAGAAATATAAATTAGATAAAGATAAAGGAAAATATCAATTCTCGTTTTTTGATTTATTTTTGTTTTTATTTGTTGGAGATGAAAAATAATTTAAAAAGACTTCTGTGAATATACTTTGTGTTTATCAATTATAAAAGAATGTGTGTTTTGGAATGGGCAACAATATTTGATAAATAAAAACGTTTGTTAAGAAGTAAACTTAGAAAGTTATTATGTTACACACCCACCTACACACATGTATATATATATATATATATATATATATATATATATATATATATATATATATATATATATATGGAAGGTAAGGTACACAGAAACATTTATGTTTCATTTCCACAAGAACTCATCAGAGTAAATGCTACTATTATGTTCTACTTACGTATTAAGCACTGTTTAAGTAAATAATGCATATATACACAATATATTATATTGCGTTATAATATATGTGTATGTAAATGAAATAGTTATTATATATATATTTACACACATATATATATATATATATATATATATATATATATATATATATATATTGTTTAAAGATGAGCAGGGCATATTTTTATGTGAAAACTATTTATTCCAACAGATATATAAATGAAGAGTGCGCTAATGACGAGAGGTCAAGGGATTTATGCTTTTATTTCCTAAGTAAAGATCCAAATACGCATATTCGTTTCCTGTGTATTTGTCGGAATCAAGCAGTCATTTCCGATATCTCTAGCAGAGTTCCAACCAATTCTCAATTATTTGCATGCGTTGGTTTTCCTACCCCTTCTGTCTGGCATGTCTATGAATTCTGACTGCTTTTCATTACTGAAGAATCAATGAACGAATAAAACGACAACACAGTTCCACAGTTCACACGTATCTGCCCCGCCAATTTGTGCCCTCTTCAACATCTGTGCAGATTCTCTGATAACTCAATCCAGTTCTGTAGTCAACCAGCTGCAACTACATCGCATTCTATTGACCACCTCTAGACGCACATTCACTTCCAACTGGGGGATCACTAGCATGACACGAACTCAAGAACTTACATGGAAGATGTTGGGCTATTATTTGGAGATTAATTTTATATTCCAATAACCATGTTTTTAAAAAAATATTTTTATCTTTATTTTTTTACATTTTCAACAAACATAACATTTTTACGGTCCGCTTCTTTTGACGTGAGCCAAACAACATTTTTATGTCAATATCGTCTCTCCCAAACTACTAAAACATCAGAAAAATCCAGAAAGAATAAAAGGGATTGAAACCTTTTGAAAAAAAGCTACATTATACAGTGGGTCATTTTTTGGCATAAACAAATAAAAAAAACAAAGAAAAGAGCAAACTCACATGTAGGGAAAAACTCACTAGTATGCCATGTTTAATTTTTAAGTTGGGATCTAAAACATCCTAAAAGTTGTGCTTAAGTTATAAATTTGAATTCAGTGACATTCCTTAAAATAGTTAATAAATTTGATCATTTATTTATAAAAAATCGTATTCACTGGAGGGTAATTTTTTACTTGTCTAAAGTTACATCAATTTGCTTGCAAATGCCTATTTAGGTCATTTGAATACGAAACTTAGTGCAGAGCCTATATTCATATTGGAGTGGGTGCATTGTTCGCTCTATATTTAGCATTTATTTGGAATTATATTTTGAATGAGAATTGTTTGATTGGTTCTTACCTACTCCCTTAAATTATCTTAGTTTTTTAGTTACCATTACTTCACTAATTAGTACAGTTGAAATTTAAAAATTGTCTGCTGATGTTCTCATGATCTGGCTCTCTTACCATTTCCTTATAATTTCCTAGGTTTAGCTTATGTCACTTCGTTTTTGTTGATGTATGTGATGTGTTCTATATATAAATGTTTTATAGTAGGGTATTACTGTTCTGTTATCTACTATTAGGTTTACAGTTTCTATTGGCTACATCATCTTATAATGTTCCTTTACCTTAGATATTTTCATATTTACGTTGTATCAAAGGGTTAGTGTCACAGGTGTCTATATGGGTCTGTAACAGTATAGGACATTTGCGGTTCTATGTAGACAATTCTGAAAGATTTGTTAGGTTTGTATTTCCCTGTTTTACCATATATAGACTATTTTATGCTGTATTGTATATTCATACTATTTAGTTCTCTTACATGTTTAGCTAAACTTGTAGGTACCTTTGATTTTGTTTTAGTTTTTTTGAAAGAGTGTATACGGTTTCTAGACCTGTCCTTGAAACTACATTCCGTCGACCCAATGTATGTTCTAATTCTGTTTTCCTCTATGACGTTACATTTATACACTATATCTGAAGTTAAACATCTCCTCTCTAAAGAGCACTTATTGACATTTTAACAGTTATATTGGGAGCTTTTATTCTGCTTCTGGACTGTACTGGTATCTAAGTTCCTATTCTTGTTGATTTTGTGTTATTTAAACTTGATGTTAAGTTTATCGATGTTGCAAACGATAATTGTACTGTACTTTTATTTATAATTTTACCTATTCTACTATCCCTAGGAAAAAAATTCTCGATAATTTGGTAGAACGGTTTAGGTATATTAGTGGGAATGTTTAAGCCATAAAGAGGTTTGAACCAGAGTGAGTTTTACGACTACTTTTCTTCCTAATGATATTCTTCAGCGATAGTGGGTTTGTTGATCCCCTAGTGTTAAGTGTAGGATTAGGTTCAGTATCTCGCGTATTATTAGTATTTATTCTATTTCTGATTTGTCTGGAATTTCCCATAGCCATATTGTATAATATTACGCGAGGTGTGTTCCCATTTGTATTAGAATCCCCATCATGATTTACAAAGCTTGCTTTCATATAGTTTATTTTCCCAGTATTACCGGATCTGGCTAACGCTTCATAATAATATGCTTTATTCTTATTAGATAATGGCCCGTTAGATGATAGTTTTGATATTCTCTTAGAAATACTAAGGAGTATGGCTTTCTTAATGGGTCCCGGGTGGTTAGGTAAACATCTACATAATAAAGAGTATTGTTGGGTTTATGATATGGTTCATATGTTCAATTGTTTAGGTCTATGGTAATGTCTGTTGTTACTTATTGACAATCATCTGAGCTAAATCTTTTAAAGAGATTGCTAATTAAAAGGCACTTATAGTATATACTAATACATATATTGTCATAATTAATATATATATATATATATATATATATATATATATTGTATCCGTGTCCATCAAATTTGAACCCATATATACATTCATAAACAATTTTTAACCTGGTCGGTTACGATTTTAAAACTATATACATCGACTCCTCACATAGTTTCTAATTTGCTGCATAATTGAGGGTGTTGGTCTCAATTTCATTGATGCTATCTATATACATTTAATAACGTGTCAATACTCTGTGCTAACGATCAGATCTGATAGTAATAATACAAATACATGGTCTCTGCAACAATTGCATACAATCTGTTGTTTTGTTGAACGCTAATTGGGTTTACATAAATCTATTATATATATATATATATATATATATATATATATATATATATATATATATGAAGAATTATCTTAATAATACATTTTTACATATTATCTGCATCCGTATACATTTCACTATAGCCGAATCATGTGTGTAGCGATAAACATTTACGGAACAAGAATAACGTTTAAGTGGGACGTAGAAAAATGGGATAGTACGAAGGCTAGAATAGTGATGTAAAAAACTTTGGGACGGAGACTGCGTAGATACACGCCAGCTTCAGATATAAAAAAATAGGTTTGGTAATTTCCCTTACCAACTTAATTGTTTGTATTCCTCTGGCGAAAAGATTTCATTCTTTGAAAAGCCATGACTAAAGGAAGGAATAATACAAATTATTTTATTTGAAGCACCTTCTTTCGAGCAACTGATTATTCAATAGATATTGTATCTTTACCTTTATTCTCATTTGTTACTTGTTTATATATATATATATATATATATATATATATATATATATATATATATATATATATATTGGCCTAATACATACTGTGTCGAGCTAGGGAATCGGATCTGTTTTCTCCTTATATATATATATAATCATACTTATTTGTTTTATCTACGTACGTATACATTTTATTTATACTTTCGGGAATCGTTAGTGTAAAGATTCTTATTAATAGCTGTCGCCGGACTCGAACACCAGAACATGAGTCATGTTTCAAAGTCAAATCTCGACGTCTTAACCAACGCGGCCACTATCAACAACCCGATCAATCAGCGAGAGATCAAACCTGTTAAAGACAGCTGTCGCCAGAGTGTCCGACTGCTGAAGAAACATGCATTTGAAGCAACAACTACGATATATATATATATATATCGTAATTGTTGCTTCAAATGCATGTTTCTTCAGCAGTCGGACACTCTGGCGTTTAATAACTAAAACATTTAATAACTAAAACAACTTTTGTATAAATTGCTTTTAAATCTTCATATACATAAAACATGTCCGAACATTTACATACAGTACAATCGCTCCCTCAAATTCACCCTCGTTCTTTTATGTCGTTATGACATCATTCTAAGAATAACGGAATACACATTGAAAGACTAATATGGCCGACCAGGTGGTTAAGGACATTACATACTTCTAGCTAAATGTCATTCGTTTTATCTATGTATTTATTTTTACTTTTCAAAATAGAATTAACTTTTCATTTTTCTTTTTACAATTTCCAGAATGTTATTCATTGTACTGTTTTAATGTTGTCTCTTTTCTAATGAAGAATAGCAACAGAGCGCAAGCAAGTCACAGTTACCAACCACGGGTGGAAAATAATTGAAGGATTTAACTTTACAACAATAACTCTTAGCGTATCATTTCAGAAAAAAATATCTTAAAACGAATCCAACGTCATTAATTTACGCGACTAATAATTTCCGTCCACCCAAGTTTAATTGCTTTTCTTTTATTCCGTAATGTTGCATTTCGTACGAAAACGTCGCTGATTTACATACTAATTACTGCCTGCCACTGGTGAATCCGATCACATCGTTGTGTGAAAACATCGCTGATTTGCATACAGATGAATACCAGGTCCTTCACATTTACCTCATTACCAGCGCCAAATTCTTCCGTCATCAAATCAACTACTTCGTGAATCAAAAGTCTTTAAACTGCCAAATTCCGTTTGAGAAAATCGAGAATTATGCCGATTTATTGGAAACTTTCTGTTGCTATTAAAGAAAATACAGGTATATAACTTCCTTTATTCCATACTTTAAGTTATTTATTTCTTCGATAGTGTTCTTCCCTACTACTGTGCTATCACACACTTCGTCGTTTAGGGGAGGGGTAAATAATTTTGGGACCCTATCCTTGAAAAATGTATTTGCGATTTATTCTTGTTTTAATTTTATTAATCATTGTTGTTGTACTTGTTTATAATGAAAGTGACAAACTAAACACGAGTTCGTTCGTTCAGATATTAAGGAAAAGTCTTAACAGTGTAATTTGAAATTTCCGAGATATTCTAATTTTGGTACATTTGTTTCTATATCAATAATATTATTATAATATGTAAATGTTATTTATAAGTTAATAGGAGATAATAGAGTATTGTTAGTAATTACTATCAGTAAGAATATTTACTGCAGAGAATGAATATGTTGTCCATTTAAATATGCATTTACTGCTTATAAAACATGACGGCGATCAAAAATAATCCTAGTCGTTTAAAGTATTTACTGCAAGGAAATTTTCACAATAAAATTTAATATATCGTAATAACATGGACCACCGATAAAGAAAAGTAAATGGCTAGGCAGAATCAACTATCGAGTCGTCTATGCATAGCTATATGGGTCTAAATTCGACAGCCTCGAAACTCTCGCTTCCCTTATTTTGTCCTTAAGTCCTAACATTAATTGAGCAATGTTTCTGACAAATTGCTGGCAGAATTGCTGTTATCTGGATCGGAATCCATCTACATAACATTTATCGTTAGCTAGTTTTTGCCATTGAAGTTGTATTTTCTTATCTCGTTACATCAAGTGGCTTCATGCATTGCATGGAGGGAGTTCTATTGAAAAGAAACTTCCATAATCCGACTGAATAATTTTATATATTAAGTATTGTTAACCATAACATTCTTCATTGAAGACCTTGCTATTATTTTTTCCATTGATAAGATGAGATCTAACACAGAGTTTAAGATTTCATGTATATATGAAGTCATGAGTTAAATGACGATTTTTATGAAAGTTTTAGGTTTATTCATTTAAAACATAACGAAAATATTATCTGTTATTTAATTAAAAAATCAAAATGATAGATATGCTTATTATAATATTTTATTATAATTTCACAATTCAATTAAGATTATGCATATATATTCTTTTTTCCATTCATCGTTTATTAGCATGGTTACTCAGCGTAACCCCTTCTCTAGCTTTCTTTGACAACTGTAAAAAAATCGCCGACGAAATACTAAATAATATTAAAAATAGCTTTAAATGTCGACCCACTCCGAATTCTATTCGTGTTAACCCCCACAATAATTCATATTATAAAAGAAAGATATGCCTTTATTTTGTCTGAGGAAATGGTGAAAAAATATATCAGCTTTAGTGAGTGTGTCTTGTGCCACTTTTGACTTTTAGCTGGACACACAGATAGACACATGAAGACATACACCTTTCCTTTATATAATAGATAAGTTTAGGATACATGATGGAAAACAGACAGACACACATGATTACAGACAGATAAACAAACATAATCAAAAGACAGCTAGAAATACATAAATGTATACAGACATTTATAAATGGATACGAGAAAAATGGAAATTAATACGAGAAAAATAGAAATGAATAGGAGAAATATAAGAATATACGAAGACAAAATTAAAGAAAGCCAGAATGAAAGACAATGAGAAAGACAGACTATATAATAGCACAATGGAATATAGATAGAAAGATAGATATCAAGAAGTAAGAAAGAAAAGTGAAAGATAGAAAGTTGGACATGACGATAGGCAGAAAAGAGAAAGAAAGATTGAAAGATGGTGGATTGAGATAGAAATAAAAAGCGGACGAAACAAAGAAAGAATATAAAAATCGCAATGAAAGACAGACAGACAAAAATAATAAAAGACAGACACATATGATGAAAGACAGATAAACACGATGAAAAAGAGGCAGATATAAGGAAATCCAAAGGGACAAACATGATGAAAGACAGATGCACAAAATAATGAAAGACAGACAAACATGATGAAGGACAGATAAACACGATGAAAGCCAGAAAAAAAAACACAATGAAAGCCAGACCGATAATAAAATGATAATGTAAAAAATGATATTTAATAATTAGTAAAATATTTCATTCATTCATTTCGTATGAATCAGATAATTCCATTGGTTTCCCCGATATCTTTCCGGTTAGAATTCTTTATAGAAAGACATCGGATACTTAATAGAGAGATCATGTGAAGGTTGCCAATGACCTAAGTGAAAGTGTTTCTGTGAAACAAACTGGATTCGAACTCGACACACCCACGTTGTCAGGTTGTGTCATTAACCACTCAGCCACCGTCACCTCCTAAATATTTAATACAAAAAATACATTGGTTGTCGAGTATACTCAGTAAAAGATAGGAAATAGTTTAAAATATTAAGAATAAAAATTAATTTCAAATTCTAAATTATTATTTTAATATGTTTTTTTAAATGACATTATTATTTCTTTGCTATTTGTTGCATTTAGAAGCAAAGTCTTTCGTATCATCTTGATCTATCATTGTTCACAACTAAATTACGACATACATATGACATGGATGAAAACTCTCTCTCTCTTTCTCAACCCCTTTCTTTCTCTATAAGCTTTCTATCTCTCCCTATCGCTCGCTTCTAAGAAGGGAAATAGAGAGTATCAATATAACAGAAAGACACAAAAAAGGAGGAAAGAGAGAAAGGATAAAAAAGAAAGTAAAGAAAGAAAGAAAGAAAGAAAGAGAGCGCGTGAAGACGGAAATGGAATTGCATAACTTCCGCCTATACGTGAATTAAGACTGTTAATATATTAGCGTGATAAAGAAAAGAGGGATTGAGAGAAAAATGAAGAGAAAGAGAGAAAGAGAGAGAGAGAGAGAGAGAGAGAGAGAAAGAGAGAGGATAGTACGGTTAAAAAGATATAATTGAAATAATGTGTATGCATTCAGTCACAAATTGTTTTACAGAAAGAACTAGCGAAGAGCAAAGAAAATAGAAAAATGGAAATAGTGAAAACTTTATCGCCGTTTTGTTTTTCGAGATAGATATATGGAAAGATAGATGAATAGAGAGAGAGAGAGAGAGAGAGAAAGAGAGAGAGAGAAGGAGAGAGAAGGGGGTTAATGACTAAAGTATATCTATCTACCCCTATCTCTCTCTCTCTCTCTCTCTCTCTCTCTCTCTCTCTATATATATATATATATATATATATATATATATATATATATATAGAGAGAGAGAGAGAGAGAGAGAGAGAGAGACAAACAGACAGACAGACAGACAGACAGACAGTGTCGACCATTTTCATTTTCAGAATGTGTGAAGATAAAGAGATAATTTGATTAGTTTTAATCCTGGTGACCTTTCGGTCAACCTGACTTTCATTCCCAATTGACATCAACCAATGAAAAGACAGGCGTTTCAGTCATGATTGAAATTTACCAGAATATTATCTTCCAATAGATAAGCGAAGGTTGCTTGCTGGCCCCTAAAGGGTGGATCATGTTTAGCAAATATTAAGGGCGACACACAAAAAAAAAAAAAATGAATCCACTTTGTAAAAATTCTCCTTTTTTGCGTTCCAGTTCTTGTATTGAGTAAGGGTTGAAAAAATCCTGTTCTAATTGTTCAAATAAGCCGTAATTTATAAGTAACCGAACAAGTCATTCACTTTTCTAAGCTATTTATGTATTTTTCTCGCCCTCTCACTCTATATTGATTCAGCCACTCTCTGATATTTCTTTAATGTCTCTCTGAGCATTTAGAGAAAGATGTACTCTCTCTTTTCCAGTAACCTCATCTAAATCACATACGCTTGTCTGTAAACACCACAAAAGCTATGTAAATTAGATGGCAAAATAATAAATCTTTTTACTTCTATATAATAATAATAAAGAATAATGGTACTTCTATATACAACTACTACTACTACTACTACTACTACTACTACTACTACTACTACTACTACTACTAATGATAAAAAGCCACTGAAAATAAATTGTTGTGTACCTGAGAATGACTTGTGTTAAAAATACTACCGAGTAAAATAATTATAAGGATAATATAGAAGTAAAGAGGCGTATTATTTTTAGTTATGCAAGAACAATGTCTTCAAACATATGTCATAAGCAAAGTTTAATAAATAATGGTAGTGGTCGTGATACAACGGTCACGAATACGCCTAATAACTAATGAAAGCGGATTCACTTTTAGTAAACACTTTCACGGGAAGATATTTTTATAGGCTGCGAAGTTGAGCACCAAGATTCTACCAGAATACTCTGCTTGAGTTCACGCTACAAAGCCATACCGCGTGTTCGTCTATGAAGAATAAGACGGCTATTAAAAAGTTTCAATTTAAGTTTTTATGAAAAGAATGAAAGAGAAGAAAAATAAATATTATTATTTACTAAATGTCCTTGTTCTGAACAACCGATGATTATGATTTGCTTCCATTTTCAGGTCTAATTATTTTTCATCGACTTATCATATATATATATATATATATATATATATATATATATATATATATATATATATATATGTATATATATATATATATATATATATATATATATATATACTAATGATAATAGAATTAACGATAATCGAAATATTGTAGAGTGATCTATCTCGATAAAATAAAGCTCAATACGTTGAGTAGAGCAATCAATTTTAAAGAAAGAAAGATAAAGATGAAATTTGTACAAAATTACATAAAGTTACATAAATTAATACAAATCTTATTACATCCAAAGTTCAGATGCAAGGAGTTACATTAATCCTTAAACCATGGTTTTTCAAAGATAAAACTCTTCTCGTCAGAGGATAAAATCTGGTAATATGGTATTTTTAACAATCAAATATTACCTAGTTTCATTTCACTTTGAAAAATTGAAGAATAAAATGAAAAAAAAGTTGGGGATAAAGAAATAAAAGGCCGCGAAAGTAAAAAGTAAAAAATTAGCAGTATTGCGAGGTGATTTTTGAAGACGAGAGGGACGTTATGGTGTAGATAGTTAATAGTAAAAGTAACAGTTTGTAGAACTGAAGAAAGTTTTTTAACAAATAAAAGGTGGAGGGTTCAAAATATCTCACTTGGTCCGTATGGATTCGTACTCCGTTATAGTATATTTCCGTGGAGTTACAAGTAAAACACCGTGTATTGGTATTTTAAGTATCCAATTCGGCAAATCCGAGGTTAAGGTATACGTATCATTTATTAAAAAAAAAATAATCGTTTATACAATCTTTAATTTTTAAGTCATGTAAATATAACATATAATATATGTTTCCTGTTTATAGATGTCGGGCGATATTTTAAAATCTATCGTACAAAACGATATCACTTTTTCTCCGGAAATGCTAAATTGTGTTGATTTTGGTATAGAGCTTGGTTTTCAATTGTATCCCCGGGGCAGAGAATGTAATAATAAATAGAAAGAATTAAAAAAATATTATAATAGTCAATAATAAACAAAAGGGAATATTACCACACGTACTTAACTCGTAGCTTGAGAGTAATGTATATATATATATATATATATATATATATATATATATATATATATATATATATATATATATATATAAATGAAACAAATCAATTTTCTAAACGCGAAATTCTTACAGGATAGAGAGAAACAATAGATACGAAGAAATGGAGAGCAACAATGGAAGAAATACAGCCTAAATATTGTATATACATGAGAGTATTGATTAAACTAAAATATGTCTAAAGCAACATACTAAATAAAAATATTTTTTGGTATTTGTTTACATTATTATTATTATTTAATTTTCAATTCAATTGCTAAGGGGTGTTAGTCTATGGCTTGTGAAAACGGTTTACAACTGAAGTCAACATATTGTAGAAGGCAAAGCGATAATAACTCCACCACCCACACCAACACGGCGCTGCATGCTATGAATTCAGCATGGCGCTGTGTTGCCCATCCCGCCAGATTTCTACCACGTACAACACATGTCTGACCTCTCTTGCTGGGTCAACAGATTTAAAAGAAGGGCCAGACATATCACTTTCATATATCACCGGGTTACCAGCCAAACATAAAAAAGCAATGAATAAATAAAAAATTATATCGTGGGCGACTACAAAGTTTGAACTAATCTCAATCTATGTAGAAAATTTTGAAAAGTGAAATTATCATTACACCCGGGGTTTCGAATCCTGCAACCGTTGATACACTTATATAAAACCATACTGATAAGTTTTGGAAAAGATGAAATATATATTTATGTGGATATTAAAAAAATATTTATTATAAATAATTATTCAAAGCTCCCTTCAAGGAAGATAATTCTGTAAGGGAAATATGGAAAGCTTCTCACCAAAGCAATATTGCAAAAATCTTTCCCATGACCAACACCCTTTGGAGTCTTATTATATAAGTTAAATGAAGTCAAAAGTGACTTGAGTCTAGGGTTCGAATTCTGAATCAGTGGTACAGTTATATATAGCCACACTGATGAGTCTTGATTAAAATGAAACATATATGTATGTAGATATTTCAAAATATTTATTATAAATAACTAGCAAATATATCCTCCCTATTTTTGCTAGTTGTTTTATTTAATTGCTCAGTAAAATGAGTTCGTTTTTTTTTTACAAAGAAACAAAAGAAAACCACCCCATTCTTTATTTTAATAAATAAAACACGGATTAATAAAACAGTTTTTGAACAAAATTTACCCTTTACGCCGTCAAATGTAAAACAAAATCCTAAATTCACTTAAGGTCGTAAAAAGATAATAATATTTGAAGTTTTTCAAATCGAATAAAAAAGGTGTACCTTAAATAAAATAAACAATTAAAAAATAGAATAGAGTGAACACGATTCTAAATTCAGTTATTTAATTGCTCAGTAAAATGTGTTTGTTTTTTTTTACAAAAAAATTAGTAATTTTTAAATCAATTAGTTTTTAAATTAAGCAATTTAATTCAATAAATTTGTCCTTTAAAACATAATTTCTAATAAGATTTAAAAAAAACAAACAAACCCAAAACGTTTTAATAAAACACTCAAAGTAAATAGATCATTTTTGAGCGACTCGTATGATAAATCTTAGATAATGTGTTGTTTGAAAGACGCGTGATGCTTGAGGAAGTTTTGGAATGGGTATATATAGGAGCTGAAATATAGATATCATGAGTGTATATTTGAGAATATTAATTGATTTGAAGCTTTAAAACAACTTAATTATGTAAATTTGAAAAACGCGTTATATTTGGGGAAGTTTTGGAATGGGTATATATAGAAGCTGATAAGTAGATATAAAAAGAGAGCGACCAACACTAATAATATAGTTTTGGCTTTAGACAGACAGACTGATACATAATCTCCATTATTAATAGATTACATATATATAGTATAAAATATCCTTATTTCAAGTGAGTTACACAAAAAGGCTTCTGTTTCATTTCATATAAAAAGTTTTCTCAGATATCATGTAAATCACACACGCACACATACACACATTTTGACCTTGAAGTAGTATTTTTTAGCTCCTAGCATGAAGTTGTTTCATGCCTTGTCTGGGGCGACTTATATATATATATATATATATATATATATATATATATATATAAATGTAGTTGTATTAGTTGCTATATTTATAGGGAGGAATGCTTAATATCTGTGGTATAGCTTATTTAGGCCTAAGTTTTTATCAATGCCCATAGAAACCCATAACATTTTATTATATATGCTCAGTTAACGATGATTTACTGTGTCTTTGTCGAATTGTTCCCACAATAGAAATAAATCAACCTTCAAAATGAGAAATTCTTATCGGGTACATAGAAATAATAGGTACAGAGAAATGAAGATTAAAAAAACGCCAGAAATATCACGCTAACAGTGACTTGACAAATGGGTATTAATCCGAAATATCGTTTAAAAATAGAATCATGACCACGACATATATATATATATATATATATATATATATATATATATATATATATATATATATATATATATATATATATATATATATATATTGAATTGTATGGGGAAAACTTTATATTAGATGAAATAGAAAAAAAAAAAGAAAATAATTTTATATAAAACAAATAATAAAAAAACCGTTATGAATGGTTTCGGAATTCACGAATAAAAAATTCACGAATAAAAACAAAGTTCTCACATTAGCATAAAAATAAAAAATAATAATAATAATAATAATAAAAAAAAAACAGCTTAAAGTTCCCAAGGCAGCCTTTCGTCCGACTCTCGTCAGGGGAATCGTCGGTAGAGTGATTAAAATACACGAACAACCATAAACTGGTGTTGAATAAAGTTGCAAGCAGGTGGCATAAGGTGATCTACATGCGAAATAATATATATAAATAAAACGCAAGTAAAGAATATATATATATATTTTTTTTTTCCCGAAATCACCTTGCGGATGACCACGAATCGCCAAATAACTATAGGGAATATTTTAATTGTCTTTGTCTACAGAGAGTAGGACGTCTTGAATTAATGATGATAGCTTCCAATATGTCTAGATGAAAGCGGTGTCGTGCTCTGTGCACAATGGTAAATGTATCATCAGAATATAGATCACGACAGATTCTTTTGTCCCAAAAGTTGGTCACCTATGGCAGACTCCTGGACTTGTGAACGCTCGGCTAACGGGACGGGTTCATGTCGACGAATGCATCCGGGCACATGTTGAGCCACTCTCATCGATAATCGCTGAATGGTCTTGCCTACATAGTCAGCGTCGCACTGACATTGAAAATTATAAATTACGCAACTTTGCTCATTGGTAGGCAAGACGTCTTTGCGGAAGGAGGGGAAAGCGGATCGAGTGGAAAAAAAAATGCGCATATATATTCTTTACTTGCGTTTTATTTATATATATTATTTCGCATGTAGATCACCTTATGCCACTTGCTTGCAACTTTATTCTACACCAGTTTATGGTTGTTCGTGTATTTTAATCACTCTACCGACGATTCCCCTGACGAGAGTCGGACGAAAGGCTGCCTTGGGAACTTTAAGCTGTTTTTTTTTTTTTTTTTAATTTTTTAATTTTTAATTTTTTTATTTTATTATTATTATTATTATTATTATTATTATTATTATTATTATTATTATTATTAGTATTATTATTATTATTATTATTATTATTATTATTATTATTATTATTAGTAGTAGTAGTAGTAGTAGTAGTATCATCATCATCATCATCATCATCATCATCATCATCATCATCATCATCATTATTATTATTATTATTATTATTATTATTATTTTTTTTTTTTTTTTATGCTAATGTGAGAACTTTGTTTTTATTCGTGAATTTTTCATTCGTGAATTCCGAAACCATCCATAACGGTTTTTTTTTATTTGTTTTATATAAAATTATTTTCTTTTTTTTTTTCTATTTCATCTTATATAAAGTTTTCCCCATACAATTCATTATTCATTTTGTAGTGTGGACCCATTTTGTCTTATCATATATATATATATATATATATATATATATATATATATATATATATATATATATATATATATATATATATATATATATATATATAAAAGATTAAATTAGTCAAATTCAAAGAATTAAGTAGTATACAAATGAACCAAACATAGACTCTATCTTAGTAATATCAGGTAGGTTAAGTCAAATAGAGATATTTAAATACTCTACATACCCTCTGTACATTAATTTAAATGTATTATACTCTATCACTAGTCCTCAAATTTACAGATCTTCCCGTATTTTTGTCACTTTTAGCTCCTTTTCTCTTGATACAGCTACGCAACAGCTGAGCGAAACGTTGAGGTTTAGGTCTTTCGCTTTTCCATCTTTACGCTACCGTTGGATTAATTTTATCCTTTTAATTGTTATATATATATATATATATATATATATATATATATATATATATATATATATATATATATATATATATAGATATATATATATATATATATATATAGAGAGAGAGAGAGAGAGAGTCTGAATTATCTACTAGACATTGTATATCTAATATAATAAAATATATTAATGCCGCTTATTGTTTTTAAAAACAATAAGCGGCATTAATATATTTTTTTTATGAGATATATAATATCTTTCGAGGTTTTTTTCTGCTGAACTGGGTTCACTAGCCCACTCATATGTATACTGCGAAAGGGATAGATCAACTCTAGGAATAAGTAAAAAATAGGAAATAACAACCTGGATGCTATCACTATTTAATTAAATTAGGTTAAATTAAATTAGTTTTTAACTAGATTAAATAAAATAAAATAATAGGTGGCAGGAATGGAGAAAAATAATTTAAAAAAACATGCATGCCGACACGGACTTTTTAAAAATAGAAACAAGGGTTTTTGTAAACAGTATTTTGTATTGGGATTTTATATTAGTAATAATAACAAAGTCTCCCGTCATTTAACGCATGTAACGAGTTAGAGTGATATTTTCCCATAAATTGGTAAAAATTAACCACGTCCATTAAAAAATGATTAAAAAATCAAAATAGAAACTAGATTTCTGATAACGCTATTCCGTAGTAATATTTATTTATGGTATATAGAATAATATTCTCCCAGAATGTTGTAAACAGACACAGCCGTTAGGGAAATATTTTAAATTATTTAAAATAATAACTAGATTTTTGTAGAAATTTTTTTAAGTAAAATTTTATTTTTAATATATGAAGGATTTTTTCAAAATAATTTCTGCGGGATAGGCTTTTTTCGCTTCGTTAAATAACAACAATAGTAATCGGCAGTAAATTAAATGAAAGATATTTTCCCAAAATGTAAAATGACGTCCCAGACGCTAGATAATTAATTTTTATGAAGAATAATTTTTATAATAGAATTTTTTAGAAACAGTATTTTGAATAAATAGTTTCTATCTACTAATTAAGATACTAATTAAGATGTTTTCTTAAAATAAAGGAGAGATTCTGCGAGATTGATGTTCGTTCAACTCGTCGTGTGTTTGTTTAAGGGTGAAAAAGTCAGCCCTGGAAATAAGGTTCGTCTGACCGCTGGCATTCCGGACGAACATTTATGTTGCCTTTCCTTGTGATGGAATAGATGTAGAATTCCCATACTATCAGTGGCTTGTAATGGTAACTTGTGAGCGGTGTCTTGAATGTTTTAGTTTTTTGTTTGGGGTGGGGGGAGATTTTTTCATCATTGTGCCGCCCGACGTGAAAGTATATTATCGCACATTGTTCTGTTTTTTTTTTAATGCATTTGGGACCGATTATTTGCTTGATGGCAGAATTAATGCACGAGCTACATTTCTAAGACATTTTCTATGTTTTCCTTTTTATCTTTGTACTTTGTTATTTTTTAATTTTTTTTCTTCTTCTCTTCTTAAGTGACCTCAATTAATGCAACGCCACATTGTGTATTGGCGGTTGTTGAAACCCTTATTCCAGACATTTAATTTCCCTGAAGATCTGCCAAACAAGTACCTGCTTGGTAGTGAAACACGTGTAGGAAAAAACATTTAATTTGAATAAATAATATTTGTAAGAAAAAGTCTTTCATGGTTCCCATTGGTCTCCTGAACGAAATGCTTTGGTAAGCCTTCATAAAATCGCATATAAATGCTCTGTACTCTGTAATCGAGTATCATCGAGCTTGTTTTTATTGGCATAACCCCTGTCTTCACTGAAAAATCTATTTTATAAGTGAAAATCTCTCTCTCTCTCTCTCTCTCTCTCTCTCTCTCTCTATATATATATATATATATATATATATATATATATATAGAGAGAGAGAGAGAGAGAGAGATGCGCTTATTAGTAATCCGTACCGGTGGTTTCCGAGGCAGACTAGTTTATGGTATGAGAAGAAAATTGGTATGCCCCAGAAACTGCCGTTACTGATGGCTTAGCAGCGCACAAGTGCATGTTATTCTACAAATAAAAATATATTATACTCGTATTAATTTAATCAGGCACTCTGTTATTATTTATTCATATATATATATATGTGTGTGTGCGTGTGTAAATATGATATAAATATTTATTTGAAAACAAAAACTACATATGAAATAGATTTATTAAATTCAAACGTAGGTATCGAACTATAGAGAAGTTAGAATTAACATTGTACTGGGCTGTTTTCTTTTACATCGTCCTCACTGACCGTCTCATTATTATTTGATCGCTTCTGTTGTTGAACATGTATTGAAATATTATAACAAGCTTTTCCGATTTCGCAGCTTAAACCGATACATCTTATGACACATACACGCCTGTTAATATGTGTAAAATGACAAAACTGCAAAGCATATGTATGGGGAGTCAATGAGTGGAGTCATTTTCGAAGACATTAGCTCACTTGGATGACAATTCTTTTATTACCAAAGTCCGAAATCACCCTAATGAGATTGAATGATTGTTGAATGGTGAAGAATCTCATGAGAAGATTGATGATGATTAAGTGAATGAACAAAGTTTAGTTAATTTTGAGGATGGTATATGATAGTTATTCATTCCCATTGGATTTAAAGTGGACTCAGTTGTCAGCACGACAGCAGTTCCGCGTCAACGTGTCTCACAGACGAGAAGCAAAGGAAATTTATTCTTCGTTGTGGTAGATAAGCGAGTTCGTTCTTTGAATGTTTTGCAAAGGAACACAAGAGAATAGAGCTCAGTCGAGTACCTTCTATGAAGTACCGATAGATTATAAAGCGACTAACAACGTTTCTTATGTGGGAAAGTAAACAATGAAATGCCCCCCCCCCCACTTGATTTCGAAGTTAACTTTGAACACGGTCCAGGCAACGAAGAGTGCTCTTAGCTACGACTTTCCAGATGTGGCAGCAATACCGCACTTTAGGATGTATCTAACTGTTATATAGGTAGAGAATTGCATCAGGATTTTATCTAAAAAATGTGTGGAATGAAAGGACCCGAACTGTTGTTCTTGTCTCAGACTGGACGAAGGTTTGTGTTTATGTGTCAGTAAAAAGTGGCGGTCGATGGAAAAAGGCATTCAAGTAACACAGGTAGGACAGCGGACGTCCCCTAAACTTCAACCCTTCATCACTGTGCTAGATCCAGTTGCAAAGTGATAGTGTCAGAGCTATGCCGTCTCTAACTCCGATTCCTCGCAGGGTCACTCATATCGTACAGTTTATTAGGGCCGCAACACGGCGATAAGGGCTCTGGTGAAAATCCATGAGACCACATCAGGATTCGCCCTCTTATGCTTGTCTCTTCCTGCAAGGAAACGTAACTCCATGGAGTGATTATGACAATGTTGTCTCTGCGTATATACACGCGCCATTACTTTGTGCACCTTGGCAATACTCAGTATTCAACCGCTGAGCCATGCTCTGTTGGGTGTAGGGGATAAATCTGTAATCTTGCATTAACAAATACTACGACCAACGAGGGAAACTGCATGCAAAGCAGACAATACCGAGGCACGATCTTCGTAGGCTCTGTGCAGAAGTTCAAATTGCTCCTCCTCATACTCCTCTTCATACTCCTCTTCATACTTTTTTCCCCATCCTCCCCCATCCTCCCCATCCTCCCCAACAACAAGAAGCAGCAGCAACCGTGACATAAATGAGGAGAAAGGACAAGTCGCGCATTGGCGAGTTTCCTAAAATTCTATTTTACTCACAAATTAGTTGCTCCTGTACGCCTTTGCTGAGAAGGGGATCAGATTAATGACATTGAGATTAAGAGGAAGTGTAGAATGAAATGACAACAGTTATTTTTCATAGACTGTTATCACGATGGTTTTCGATAGCAATAGTATTCAACAGATATTGCTTGACTATGGAAGACGTGATAAATAATGCCACTCACAAAATGGATTCAAGAGCATAAGTTGAAGGCAGAAAATAAGCGAAACGATTATAATGAGCTGAGAATAAGAAAACAAACATCTTTCAGACTCTGGGGAAAACGAGTGTCTGAAAAACGTCTTTAAAGTCTGGTTAGTAAAAGTTATAACCTATTTATCAAAGGAACAGGATTTTGACTTCATCTCATCGATCTGTACTTCATCTGCAAATAAACAACGCCAATAATGAATACTTCATTAATTAGAATTATCAGTTTCTTTTTTATATTATCATTCTCCAGTTTCTGGCGGGGTTAAAAGTGAGCGCTAATCAAATTTCCCCCATGGGACGATCAATACATGCAATGGCGATAATTATTCAATCCGTATATTTCTTTGATTTTAGTAATTTTCTAACTTCAAGCGAAATAGAATGTAATGAGTACTGATGTTCGTAAGATACGCCCATTCAATCTGCGCGTTTAATGGTGAACATTCTATTTCAAAATAAAGCTGGAAATGACTGGCCGACGGACAGATCATCTGATAATTATGGTTAGACGTAAGCAATAAGAATGCGTACACTCAATCGACATTGTGTTATCATGTGAAACAGTTTTTTCGAAATAGATTTAATTTGCGTACACAAAGGATTCAATGAGTTAGAACATTACAATTGTTCCAAGAATTAGAACATCAAGTCTAGTATGACGTGCGATCGTTTCCAAAACATTTTGGAAATACTTTATTTTATTTTATTTTATGAATTAACAAAGCTACTCCAAAACACTTCATCAGCGCCTTTAGCAACACGTCTTACAGAAGATCAAAGAAAACATAACAAGCTCGTCGTAGAGGAACATCTATTGACAGAAAGAGCAACAGTGACAAATATTAGAAAAAAGAATAAGTTACAAATATAGAATAAAAAATAGAAAGATAAAATGATAATAATAAAAACATTATAAAAATAAAAATAACAATAAAATATAAAAGATTAAAAAATATAAAAAAATATTTAACAAAAAAATAGAAAAAAAATAAATAAAAAGATTAAAAAAAATAAAAAAATAAAATTAAAAAAAATTAAAATATGAAAAAATAAATATATAAAAAATAAAGAATAAAATAGTTAACTAATAAGATACAAAATAAAAATAAAAATTTAAAAAAACAATAAGAAGATGATAAAAATTAAAAATAGAAATATAACATAAATAAAAAAGTAATAATTGAAATAAAGATAAAATAAAAATGAATAAAAATAAAAGTTGAAATTAAAAACAACATAAACAATATACATAAAATAGAAACAAAACTAAGTTTAGAAAACAAAGGTTGAATATTATCTAGGCTCCTTTTATAAAGGTTTTTTAAAGAAAAGATCCTGCAAGAGGATGTGCAGGGCAAGAGGGGAGGGGGAACAGCACAGGGGACAACGATAATTTTTAGGGGGAGAAAAACACCTTATAAAAAATTATTATAGGAAAAGGGTCAGGGGTGACCAGGAAATAGGGGATGTAATAAAATAGGAGTTTAGTTGGGACTATACCAACAACACTGCACACATAAGTGCATGAATACATATGAGATATGAGGGAAGAGAAACAGTTTCTTATTAGTTTCACTGGTGTGTAAGGAGGAGAGAACCAGCTTTACAGGAAATAAATATTATCTATTTCCCATTGTGCTCCTATACCAATTCCGCATTCAAATCACAAACTCAAACTGGAATGACATTAGATGTGGGAGGGTGGAGCATTCTAGGAAATATTGTAATTAGAGTCCGGCCGTTAATATATATATATATATATATATATATATAGACCTCTCATTAGGAATTTTGGAACACAGTTGCTAGGCGTAAGATTGCGTAATGTTGGCTATATTTAGTATAATTAAGTTATGTGCAGAGGTAACATAGAAGGAAGTGGAAGCCCTTTATGGAAGTTCAGATACCTCCAATTATATTGAAATTTTAACAATACAAATTAGACATCAATGAATAAATATTCCTCAAATTTTAGTTTCTTTGGAATATTTTAAAGAGTTTGTAGAGAACATAATAGTGGCACAACCTCCCATTCAAACATTAAAATTATAAGATTTCCATTGAATTTGATCGATAATGATTAGACATTAATTAAGCCAGATTTTCTGAATTTAAATTTCTTCTTAAGACCCCGCCGTAAGTTTCTGAATTGAGACATTTTCTGGAATAAAAAGTGAATAATGGATTTTAATAAAAAGTAAGAAAAGGGAGCCTAGGCGTAAGCTTTAATGTCATCATATCTTAGTTCTTAATCTTTGTATGGGGATATAAAAGTGGTGTAAAACTGTATTGTTCCGGGAATTAATTTTACCCTTGCTAGGATGGGTGCTTTTTTAGTATATATATATATATATATATATATATATATATATATATATATATATATATATATATATATATATATATATATATTGGAGAGTAAATATGAAATAAAAGTTTCAGACAAAATGTAAAATTGGTTATGGAAATGTGGACAAACAAGGTAATATGTTAGGACAAATCAGGACTAATGATGCGTTTGTGATCTTATTTTTAGTAGCATGTTACCTTGTTTGTCGACAGTTCCATAATCAATTTCACACACATACACACACACACCTATATATATATATATATATATATATATATATATATATATATATATATATAGAATGACAGAACGACCCAAAAGAAACTCATTCTGCCTTAAGATTTTACTAGCATTATAGCTTGTTTGTCCACATTTCTATAACAAATTACACACACACACACGCACACACACGCACACACACGCATATGGAGTGTCTGAAATAGCCGGTGAAATTCTGGCATCCGGTAGGATGCCCCATCCCCAGCAAAAACAAAGAGATAAGAAAACATAATATATATATATATATATATATATATATATATATATATATATATATATATATATATATATATGGCCCAAGACACAACATTAGGCGCCATGATCCATCAATTGATACCAGAAACCCGACGAATCGCTCGCAGAGTCGAGCAACTGACCAGAAAGATCATAAAGAGGGAGAACTCAGTGGTCTTCAACGACATATTTCTAATATATATATATATATATATATATATATATATATATATATATATATATATATAGGATAACAGAAAGACCCAGAAGAAACAGAAGAGAGAGGGCTCGTAAGCCTAATGCAAATAGTCGGCAATTAGTGGGATCTGCCGAAGACAAAAATATGCACGTTTAACTTAGAAGTATAATTCAAGTTGCTCTTAAAATGTTAGCCGGTATCTCAACCGGATGTACAATAAAACTGTTCTTTTTTGAAAAAAAAACGGGCATTGTAATTGTTCTAATTAGCTGCAATGTGAAATTAACTGAACAAATCTCCCATCGCTTACGAACATTTTCGTCTATTACTCTCACCTTCTCTCACTGTATGCTGTTTGACCTCTTCTCTCTTGTTTTATACAGTGCCTATCATTGTCGCTTCCGTCTCTCACTCTCGGTTTATTAACAGTAAAATGTAATAAAACTAATTATAAAACAGAAGACTGAAACAACCCATAATTGTAATAATACTATTTAACCCATGGCTGGAGTAACGATAGATAGTTAGACATACATATAGATAAATATATATATAGAGAGAGAGGGGGGAAGAGAGACATAGAGACAAAGAGATAAAGAGCAGGTGAAGGTATATTGCGTACAAGATAAGATTAATGTTAGATGGTGTTTTTTTTCTTAAATATAACTGGCTTTACAAACTCACTTTTTACTGATTCCAACAATCTAACACAGGCCTAATGAGTTACCCAACGGGCCATTGTTTTTCTAGCCGATTAATATATATATATATATATATATATATATATATATGTAAAGTATGTATATATATATATATATATATATATATATATATATATATATATATATATATATATATATATATAGTAAGCTATGAAAAAATGTTCATGGCAATTAAGCTACACAAAGGCTCCCGCGTTTCATCCCCGGGGGAATCTCTGTGTAGCTTAATGTCTTTAAATATATTTTCATAGCTTACTACCTAGCTCTACTTACGTATCGAGCACTGCTGAAGTAAATACTGAACATCTCCTTATAAAATGTTATGTGAATACATGAATATATATATATATATATATATATATATATATATATATATATATATATATATATATATATATATATATGCTGACATTTTGCACACTTATTTCTGACACTTTACATATTTGCATATATTTCCTTCTATTCAAACCCTACCACTATATATATTCCCCAATTATATGACCTTCCCGTCTTTTATCATTTTTAGCACACTTTCAATCCGCTCTTGAAAAAGCCCACATTACATCGGGCGAAACGTTGAGCTTATGAGTCTTCCACTGTTCCATTTTTAATTTCATCCCGTCGGATTGTTTCATCCTGTTATCTACCTATATATATATATATATATATATATATATATATATATATATATATATATATATATATATATATGTATGCGTTTTATGTAACTGGCTTTGCAAACTCACTTTTTCCTGATTGAAACAAACGAACCTGAGCTCAATGGCTGACCCAACGAGACACATGTTTTTACTAGTAACTTATTATAATTAGCTATCTGGAGTTAGTATACAAATTCTAAGATCTATATTAAAACTCAGTTTTCTTTTGTTTTCCAACAGGCGATACAGATATATCATCAATCAGTTAGGTGACAGCAGGACTTCATAAACAATCTCAAATCAGCTTAACAAAAGTTGTCACACGAACAGAAACAGAAGCTCCGTAAAGATGCTGGAGTGCTTATCGCAAGATGAACATCGACGGAAACACATTATCGCTAAAAGTTAATTTAAAAGAATCGTGGTGTATTTGATAAGGTGAGACCTGAAGGATAAGGTGTGACAAAAGGCGCAGTATCCTTTGCAAAGTGGCTTGAATGAAAAAAAAACCATGACAACCTACCATAAACATAACTGCAATTGGAAAGAGTTACAATTTTGAGAGGGAGTAATTGAAAGCCGATTATTACAGAATTATGTTCACTGATTAATCATTACTCACGTTGGATGTTGCAGGGAGGGCTATAGGATGTATTCTGTTAAGTGAAGAATCACCTGTAACCAGAAGACAATAGAGAGCAGGCCATGGTGATATGCATTAGAATTGGCAACAAACCCATTATTGGATCATCTAAAGTCGATAAAGGAGATACAATCAACACAGTCCCTATTTACTAGCCTCCCCACGAGGGCCAAGTTACACACAAGGCTGGTTTTTAATGTAGAGAAATCCCAGCTCCCCAAACGGGGCACCCTAGATTGAGAAAAAAATTTAAAAATTGCTGAAGTGTAACAGAAGACAGTAAAACGAAGTGTAGTATCAGAACAGATTATACACTTTACTCCTAGCAAAAAAGCAAAGGTATTTGGCTCTTAGAAAGTACTTTCTTTGAACGAATAAAACTCTCGTAATTTACAGAGAAAATGTTTGTTCATGTAGGATAATGCTCAATTCCAACGATTTTCAGAAAGGAAATAATGGTGTAGCTAACATCAAGCTCGGATTTTAACACAATAGAAAGTTTTAATCAATTGTAAAATACGAAGAAAGGGGTGAAATACAACAACAAGAACAGTTGTGAGACTGTATATCACGTATCCTACACCGTGACTAGGTGACGTCACGAATTTGGCCATTCCTGAGTTCGGTTGGACACCTGCCACTGCTGGTAAAAGTTGCTGTACTGATGAAAGCCGAAGGGTCCGTGTCCAGTAACGCCGTTCTCCTACGTTGTGATTAAAAAGTCAGATGGTAACTGTTCAGCGCTGGTCAACAACTTTCAAAGCAGAACAATGAAAAAAAAGTAATTAACAAATTCGTTGATTAGTTTTTGCATAAGAATAATAATTTGAGTAGAAAAGTCTTTCAGTTACAAGTAGTGTACTTTCACACTTCTATCTTCTATTTCTGTGTTTCGGACCGGCGAATCTTAACAACGTATGGGCAATTCTGATTAAGCCATATTAACCCTAAGTCCGGATCTGTCTTCCCACAACGTGAATTCGGTAGGCGAGCAAATATGAGTGCGTCTGTCGGGACCCCCCTTCTCCTTATTCTCTCGAGGCTTGTTAAGCTTTCCTTATGTTGAGAATTAGACAGGCATGACTCCCCCCTTTTACAATAGAATTTAATTTCATAATAAAAAATATATATTCTCGTTATTATTTGTTACTATATTAGTAATTTACACCCAAGGGGATCCGCCTTCTTGATGCTGAGTAGTCAACAGATTCTACCTCGCCGAATTCTTTCTGTCTTCATCATCTGTTTCTATCTCCCACTGTTACCTCAGTGGAAAGAGATTTCTCCTTACTCAACACTTATTTATAAAGGAAATGTTTTTTCTATTTATTACATTAACGATAAAGACGGAAAGTTTCATTAAGCAGATATCTTACCTCCATATCGCCCTACACGGCCACGCCAGGTCCAGCGATTTAACGGATCATAATAAAAACAATGTAATTGTCATTTCTGGCAAAGGTTTGATTTCATGGACGCATGTCATCTCGACATTTCAACGCCGAGTATGTAAACAGCTCTACCTTGCTCGTGATATCTGACGGGTCATCCATTTTTGACTCCAGCCTATCCACACCTCAAATCTCGAGGCTAAGTAAACAATCTTTCCTTCTCTTATCACTGGTCTCTTCTCGTGCCAAAACACCTTTTAAAATTATTTTTTCGTTTTCATAACATACGAAACCAAGACCATTCTCATTTGAATCTTTTTCAATCCGACAATATTGTCACAATCGCAATATCTCGGCAAAAAACGTATTGCCTCTGCGAAATATGTGAGCCAGGTGGCCCATTGTCAATGTCATCGCTTCATTTGTGATTTCCGATCTCCCAATATATCGAGAAAAGAAAACAACTCTTTCTTTCTGTTATAAACTTCGCTCTTCTTTGGTGAAAAATAAGCTTAACGCCTTTTAAGGAAAAACCAGGGTCTGGTTTCGAATCAATCCTTCCCGTTCGATAGTATTGTCACAACCACACTTGACAACATAAGGATGAGCCAAACTCTTATCTGAGCCTTACTTCTTCATATGGTATTGCCGATGTTATTCCAAAGAAATGTTGATGACACAAACTTATTTATCTGATCAGGCTTCAATTTTGCATAGTGATTACTCTTTTGAAAATAATCGGAACTTGATATTCCGTCAAATTTTATATATATATATATATATATATATATATATATATATATATATATATATATATATATATATATATATATATATATAGCACTTTTGGAGATGTTAAGAATATACTATCAAAAAGCTCTAATGCAAAGTTTCGAAGACGTTCATTGAACCCTCTCGATTAGTCTTCATCACGTGAAAGTGAAATTGATCACTCTCGTGGATGTTAAGAATAGACTATAAAAAGATCTAATGCAAAGTTCTGAATACGTTCATCGATTAGTCGTATGTCTTTGCCCACTTCTAGGTACATATACACCTTAATTTCCTTTAATCACGTAAAAGTTTCCGGTGGCCGCGACGATAGGACGACTGTTTGCAGATTTCTAGGCTGACTATGTGAACCGGGTTCGTGCCTCCCGACCGGTGAAAATGGTACTTTCCTGCACTGATGAGAGCAATAGCCTTGAAACGCTAGCGCCTGTAGATTATAAATAATTTAATATTTACTTATAAATATTATAAGACCTTTTAAGAAATTAGAGTCGAGCACTCTCGAGGATGTTAAAACTAAACTATCAAAAAGCTCTAATGCAAAGTTCTGAATACGTTCGTCGATTAGTCTTATGTTTGTGCCGGATTCTAGGTATATATAGACCTTACTTTCCTTTAATCACGTGAAAGTTGCAGATTCTAGGCTAAATCTGTGAACCGGGTTTGCGCCTCCTGACCGTCTGAAATTGTTACTTTCCTGCACTGATGAGAGCAATAAGCTTGAAACTCTAACGTTCGTAGGTTATAAATAATTTAATATTTATTTATAAATATTATATATATACACACACACACACATATATATATATATATATATATATATATATATATATATATATATATATATATATATATATATATATATATGTATACAGCGCAAATATATAAGATACTACAAAGATTTGTTTTATTTCAACATGATTTTAATCACGTATCATTTATAATTTTATTTGTTCGCTCGCTTACATGAAATACTGTTAGGAATTCCGCGAGATATTTTGCTTCATACGGATTGAGGCTTCTTCATATTTTGCGAATAATGGATAATGATGGATAACATATTAACAGGGAGATAGATTGGATGTCGAAGGACGTTTGATTGGCCACTTAAAATCAACCAAACAATTACATTTATAAGCTCTATTAAATTAAACAAAAACATTAAGAAATTAAAACTCTATGCTCGAGACTGTGTAAGGATCTCCCAAGTAAGAAAGTGTTTGAAAGAAGGTGGATATCAATTCGAACATTTATTGTAAATTGTATATTGTCATATATTAAATAGTTTTTGGGTCCAGACTTTTGCATTATTCTGTATATTTAAGGTCACTTTATGAACTTTTATGCAAACGCTATTTTACCTAATAAGAACTTCCGTTTGGTCGGGTTCTCTACAATTAAACCGGTTCCCCTTATTGGCTTATTTGTGTGAGGGTTACTATACACATTTGTCAAATGTATGAAGAAACATTATTTGGGTCAAATGCCATAATAAATATTTTCAGGCTGGTCAATCCGGTTTTCACACTCGAAAAGGTGGAGCGAGTTTTGTGTACGCTATAACTACTTTCTCTGGCACATATATAATTCTTCCACATAATGGTCTTCATTATATAATAGTGACAGTCAACACACGCATCGACACGCACACACACGCACACACAGACACACACACACACACACACACACATATATATATATATATATATATATATATATATATATATTTGTGTGTGTGTGACCTCATGTCAACTATCCGACAAAGGCGCTTGGCTACCGTTCAAACACATTAATATATAAGAAAGATGTTGTAGTTTATATGATATATTATACTTTCTTATATGGTTTACATCAAAATAATAAAATAGCTCAAAGACGAAACCTTGGTTAATCGACTTAAGCCATATATTATATTATTTTGATATTAATGAGTATGTTAAGTTCATCCTACTTAAATCTACTGCAAAAGTAAATTTTAGCAATATCTTTTCTTTTATAATTTAGTTATATGCAAAAGTAACATAGAGGGGGAGTGAAAACCCTTCGTGAAAGTTCAGATACCTCCGATGTTTGTGAAATTTTAACAATATAAATTAGACATCAATTAATAAATATTCTTCAAATTTCGGTTTCCTTGGAATATTTTAAACGATTTGTAGAGAACATAATTGTTACACCCCCCCCCATTTAAACATTCAAATATATCATATTTCAATTGAATTTGACACTCAATTAAGCTAAATTTCCTTATATATATGTTTGCTTGTGTTTTACATAAAGAAAAAAAGTGAGAGAATCTACATAAAATCTAAAAAATATATTCTCATGTAAAGTTTATCGGGAAAGACAATGATAGTGTTCCCTAATCTAAGGGTTCTATAAGGGTATAGCACCTTAAAACAATAGAAGTGCCCCTGAATCACTAAGTGCTTTTTTAACCTAAGTGATCTATGCGTGTTGACCCTTTTTAAAACTTCAGACGTATTTAATTTTGATGAAATTTATATCATTTGGATACATTATGCGGGAAGATAATGGAAGTGTTCCAGAATCTCTATTGATGCCGAATATCTATGTGCCCTCACCTCTAAGTGATTCATTGGGACAATATTCACTTAGAACTTCAAATACGAATATCCAATTTTAATGAAATTTCAACCATATGTATTTTATTTACCTCCTCTCCAGGACGTTACATCATAAGTCAGGTGTGGGTTTTGATGAAACTGTTTCTGTGGAACGAGCTGGATCCGAACCCAGGGCCTCAGTCCGCGTCATTAATCACTTAGCTACCGTGTCATCCCCTATTTAAACAATATGTATAAGACACTAACTTAGAGTATATATATATATATATATATAGCTATTTCATTTATCCACATAAACTTTTATAAGGAGATATCATTTTTTATGTATCATTTTCAGGCTAAAATTAGCCTGAAGATTCCCCCCGGAGATGAAACGCGGGAGCCTCTGTGTAGCTTAATTGCCATAAATATATTTTCATAGCTTACTATATATACATATATATATATATATATATATATATATATATATATATATATATATATATATATATATTACTTTAAATAAATAGTTATTAGTATTACCTACAGACATGCAATCTTCAGTGGAGGAAATGTTAATGTAAAACCCGCTTTCAAAGTTACCACTTACTCGTAGTCCGGTATTCTACCTCTCGGCCACCACTAATTTAGAGAAATTAAACTCTATATATACTAAATCAGTCGAACAGTGTTCCACAACAACAACCACAAAGGGTCGGAACATCGCATTTAAGCCATAGTATGACTGCTTATTCTTACATTCTCTAAGAGGAACCAGTCCTTGTAATAAGGGGGCTATAACAACATTTGAAATAAATATTTTTTATTATTACCTACATACATCGATGTTTCATCCTTATGCAATCTTCAGTGTAGTGGATAGACTGTTTTAATTGATCGAACTAACACTTAACTATATAATAGTAAGTAGCTCTAGTAAATGATATCTACAATGTTTTTTATATATATACACTGCTCGCAACTAGACAGTGCTGAATTTGTTTAGTTGTAAAGAGCTTTGCATGACGCTAAAGTAATAGCAGACGATATCATCAACGTATATTGACATTAACATTGAGTCAATAGGTATGAGTACATATTTGAAAATCTTATCGAGGTACATTAGAAAATAGAATACAATAACTCAAAGGTTAATAATTATTAGTGTATTTTCGATGATATTTCGAAATAAATATCGTAAACAAATATAATTGAGAATGCACTCTTTTCCTTTTTTATATGTTATCCGTCTCTATTGTTATTGGATATCCGGTTTAGCATGCGATATCTAGTCCGCATTTAAAAGTTTTATTTCTTATCTGTTATTACAATAATTTATCGAAGATAACAAAACAGCTTCGGCTAAGCAGAGAATTAAAAAAAAAGGTTATGTTTTGTTAGGAGAATTGAACTGAAAAATATTCGACCTTCAAATGCGGACTTAATACCACACGGTTGCCTGGATATCCAGTAACAATTGATACGGAAAAAAAGTAAAAGAAAATACAAAAATAACTGTACACACTCTATTTAATAAAGAGCTTTATTTCCAAATATAACCGAAAATATACTATTAACATCTGTATTATTGAATTTTATTTTAAAATGTACATTAATAAGACTTTCGAACACCGCGTACATATATATATGTATATACTGGAGAGAGTTTGAATGCCTACTAAACAACACCAACGAGTGTCTTCGTTCTCTCTATACATAAGGATACTTCGCTCTACAAGTAAACCCTGACAAAATATTCGAAATAACATCGTATTTGAAGCCCAAATAAGATCCCCTCGGCATGGCTACGCACTGACTCATATGAGGAGTAGGGCACCTTCTCCTCTCGTGATGTTGCCTCAAGTGGCTTCATACATTGTCTGGAGCGATTTCCATTAAAACAATTTATTGTTTTTGAATCCGACCAAACCGATAAAAGACCACAAGAAAGATAAAATATAACATATTTATATGGGGAGAAAGAAAATACTATTTTCCACTGACTAAAATTTTGAGAGGCAAAGAGAATCTTAAATAAACACTCGGATAGTTATGCATCTCATAAAGAAATGAAGTGTTAGCCCCAGTGTGATACTATCGTTTTGGACGAGGTGTCAATCTTCGTCGCGGAACCAATGTGATCCGATGAATGTGATTCGATTGTTTGGCGGGGTCGATCTTGGGACGATATGTGACGACGGGACAATGTGTGACAACATGTGCACGTATGTGCAATGTCTCGTCTTGTTATCGTCAGTGAGAAATCATCGTTTGACGATAGTCACTGTCGTCTGCTTCTGGGACTGGCTGGCTGGCTGTTTGGTCGGAACAATCGTGCTGCAAATCAAACATTATGTAATAATGGAATAAACCATTTTACTTTTTAATTTATTATAGCCGAAGAACATATTTAAAACTCGAAGGTTCGGCTCAGTTCGACGAGCGTGTCAAGCACGCGTCTTCCTCATTTAGATTTTAAAAAAACGACTCTTTTTCGCTTGTCGTGGAGAAGCGACGGGGGAAAGAAAAAGATAGAGAGAGGAGAGGGAGAGAGGGGGAGAGGGAGAGAGAGAGAGAGAGAGAGAGGAAGAGAAAGAGAGGCCAAAAAGGAAGTGAAACACAGACGCCGTCAGTGTTTCAACAAATCTCGGTGACAGGTTATCTGACGTCTTCCACCTGGCTGGTGTCTCCAACATTGTTGATATTTTAGCTGACATCACCTTACACGGAATATCACGATCAGTGAGCTGACATTTTTAGTGCAGCGAATTTATTTTATTTGCAACTCAAGTGTGGCGCTGAACCTTGCTGTTCTCGATGTCGAGCGTAAAACCTACAATCTTGCAGGTTAACGAATCGCTGCGACCAATGAAGAGAACTTAATGCACACCAGACAATACGCGATCTTCGTGAGATATACGCAGAAGTCCGACTCGCCTCTATTCTTGATTCTGCTCCTCCTAATGAACACTCTACTCCTTCCTTTTTTACTATAAGGAAGATAATTACATCTGTTTCGTCAGTTATATAAGTCAAATATTGGTCTGTGTTCTAAAAAAATATATATATATATTTCCGATCGATTTTAACATATTAATATTTAATCCTGATCAATATTTTATTTTTGATTAGTGATACATAAAGGAAGGCGGGGGAGATTTCATCCTCACACTCAGAAGTCTTAATAATGCCATCCATAACGCCGGGACAAATTTAGTAACAGATAATTTTTCAATATTCACTGGTTGAACAGCAACAAAAGCCTCATCCATCCACTCCTTCTTCGCCGTTGTAGATACGTAGGAAATGTGGTACTGTCAGAGCTATGCCGTCTGAAACTCCGGTTCCTGTGTAGGTTTACCACGAAGCGGTATAGGGCTGCAACCCGGCTAACAGGGCTCTGGTGAAAATCCAGGCGGAGTCTGCATCAGAATACGTTGCTCTCTTATCGTTTCTGCGTCAGGCGCGGTACGTCAGATCAATGGAATGAGATTTGCAGTGCTGCTTAGGCTCCATTGCTTTGTGTGTTCTGAGCAAAACCTTCACCGATTGCGCATGCAACCGCTGAACATTGCTGTTCTCGGTGTCGCGGATAACACCTACAATCTTGCAGGTTAATGAATAGTTGCAACTAACCAAGATCACTTCATGCAGCACAGACAATCTTGAGGCACGATTTTCGATTCGCTTAGCAACAACAACAAAAAGAACAACAACAGCAGCAGCAGCGGAATGCAATGTATATGTATCTACCTCCCCTGCAAGAGGTTAGATACAAGGTCTGGCAGGGGTTTTAAAAGATAGCTCACTAGGTGAAGTGCATGCTAGTCTAAAAAAAATGCTTAAGCAGACTCGTTGGCATTCCCCAGTAGGAGCGCCCTAAAGCGATTAACAATAAACTAACCCCTTATCAGAGAGAAGATAAAGAAAAGTGGACATCAAAGAACTGAACAGAACAATACTTCAGGCCGACAGCAACAAAGCCATTGTCGAACTGATTGTCAAGGACGTACCCTCGACTGGTACAAACAACGCCTACTCAAGCTGTGCCAGAATCCAATGTATTTTTGTATATATAAACATATTTATACGCATGCATCCAGTTTAGTTTCTTTCTTTCTTTCAAATGCAACAAAATGTTCAATTGATGCAGCAATATAAATCAGTATTTATGTACGGTTACATATGCAAATCGACTTTCACGTTTTCTTCACGGTGAAATGTTTTTTAAAGGTGCATACGATTTTGCGAATTTTTGCATCTTGACCTTTGTGATTGCTAGATACGCTTGATCTTAGCATCAGTCGGTTATTATACTAAAGCTGAGTTTATCAACGTTTCTTTACTTAAGACGTTTTCCCTATATATTTTCATCACACAAAATACATGCTCAGTTTTGGGATTGAGTTACGGTTTAACAAATCTATTTTAATTATTCTAATTAACCGTAATTTACAATTTACGAACTAAATCACATATCTCTTATTAAGTTTCAATCGATTACGCAGACTTTCTCTCACCCTATGCTGTCTGACCCCCGCTTTTAATGTATTCGCCTTCTCTTTCACACCCACTCTTTCTATCTTTCTTTCGAACTCTCTCTCTCTCTCTCTCTTAATCTCTCTCTCTAACTCTCTCCTTCTCTCTCTCTCTAAACAATCAAAGGTAACGAAGAAATAAAAGAATAAAGCGAGTGAAATATCACATTATAAACAAAATGGTTATATAACCACAAGTAGTAATACTATTCAACCCGTAGTTGTAGAAAGAGAGAAAGAGAAATAAAGAGAGAGAAAGAGAGAGAGAGGGGGCGGGAGAAAGGGAGGAGTTAATTTGGGATGTTTTCCTTTTATTTAAAAAAAATTAATTCGCTTTACAAACTCCTGGTCAATAATGTAACCAGAGTTCAATGGTTTACGCCAGGGAACACAATATTTTTAGTATGTCTATACAACTAGGCTTACAATTATTCATAATGCAGCTATCTACCTAGTATGATCGCAATAATACAGTATAACCCATAGCCTTATCTTTTTGATAAGATATGTAAATACATTCATATAAAAAAGAGATATTTAATG